>OMMV01063629.1:0-15777 GCA_900302635.1 Chatrabus melanurus
GAAAAGTACACTGAGATTTTAGAGCAACATATGCTGCCTTCAAGACGACATCTTTTCCAGGGACGTCCGTGCATTTTTTAACAAGACAAAACCACATTCTGCACACATTACAAAGGCATGGCTGCAGAAGAAGATGGTACAGATACTGGACTGGTCTGCCTGCAGTCCTGACCTGTCCCCAATAGGGAATGTGTGGAGAATTTTGAAATGAAAAATGCAACGACGACGACGACGACCCCGTACTGTTTCACACCCTGCGACGTGTTTGCAGGAAGAATGGGACAAAATAACACCTGAAACGCTTCATCGCTTGGTGTCCTCAATGACAAAATGTCTCAAGTGTTGTGTGAAGGAATGGTAACATAACAAAGGGGTAAATGCTTTCGAGTTCCAACTTTTTCTGGAATGTGCTGAAGGCCTGAAATTCAGGAATGGATGAATATTAAATGAAATGAAGTTGACCAGAAAAAAACATGAAATAACTTTCTGATTTTGGAGTTGTACATTTGTCGGCAGTAGGTACTCCACTGAGAGCACATCTAGTTATTTTTTTGCCCCTCACTTTCCCAGCAGGCAGCACGATGTCATTACTGTAAGCAGTGTGTTAATATATTTGGAGCCAGAATAGAATAAAACGTAAATGATCATTCCTGCAATAATCCTCAGTGACCCGTGAGGCCGGCACATCTCCCCCGGGCCGGTCTTAATGCGCTCTGGTGTCTCTTTGCTCGGTGCACCGAGGCGACATCTGCAACTACATAAATCTGATTTAGAGCGTTTGCACAATGCATAAGCAAATACGTGAGCACAGCATCACCTCGCATCAGGAGGACGAGGAGGAAAGTGGTTCCTCCCGCAAACAATCACGGACAGAAGAAAGCGTGGACCTGCTTTCAACGTAATTGATGGAGTTTTCCAAATTTAAAGTGTTTAGGAAATGGTCAGCTGATTCCTGACCTTCAAATCTTCCCATTGTGGCAACTATTCATAACCGCCCCCCCTCAAAACATTATGGATGAAAATACCAAGACATGAAGTGCCTGAGAATCAAACTACCAGCTTTGATTTTTGTGTATTTCATCAAGTGTGATGTATGATGCTAACCACCGGGTTTTCATGGCCAAAATTAGAGTACCAGCACCTTTAATGTACTACTGTGTGACTAAACACTATCATTTAGTGCTGCAAGCTCCACCCCCTTAAACCCGAGACCACCAAACTACAGCCTTTAGGGTGTAGCTATTAGATTTATCTTTCATCATATCACACATAAAAGTTCATTTTGGGAATAGAATATGAATTTTTGCTCCACTATTGTAAAGGCGTCACGACACACAAGATGAAATGAACAGTGAGATTATTTTATTCTGGTGCTTTGGAGGCGGTTCATGGTCACTCTTCATTTTCTGGTTACATTTTGGTTTTTTTTCCACGTTTCTCTTTTTATTACGTTCACAAGCAGCTACAGATTACGAACAATGACTGAATTCTTCAGAAAAGTTCCTGTTAAAACAGAGAAATGTAATATTTAACAGAAGAATGTGTGTTGACTGGAGTGTTTTGGTAAAAACAGTTTACTTTTTTTTGTGGATTTGGGAGAATTACTTTTTTAATTTCACAAAATCAGCGCTTCATCAAGAACATGACTTTGCACCAGGAACACCTGTTGCTCTGACGAGACTTTTTGCAGCACAACATATTGACCAGGTCAGGTCTGGGAGCGTGGATCTACCGTATCTACCACACCATGGAACCACCTTGGGGCCCTGGATGGCAACTGTCCAGGCAGAAAACCGGTCCATCCCCACTTCTTGAATGGAACCATCTATCTGCTGCCAGCCAGGTGAAACAAGGGCATGTCCTACTCCAGGTGCTGGGGTCCTCAACACTGAGGCACCTGCATCCAAAGAGACCTGGTACCAAAGACATCCAGTCGTTGCCTTAGGTCACTGGTTACAGTCCAAGTCTCACAACCATACAGTAAGACAGGAAGCGCCAAGACCCGAAAGACTTGGACTTTCATACTCCTGTAAAGGTATCGGCCACAAGAACCCTGGCACTGGAGATGTCCAACATCCCAACAACAGGATCAGCCTTAAAAAAAGTAGCCTGTCCAACAAGATCTAATCACCAAAATACCTAAAATCAATCTGAGCTGAATCATTTAAATCAAGCCCCTCCCTGTCGGTGCCCCTCCTTCTACCATTGCGTTGTGGATTCTGCACAAAAATACCAATCAGACGGGCGCATTTTATTTTAGTATCAAGGAAATGTGAATTTGTTGGAGCGCTGCCAGAACCACCGCATGAAAAGACCAGGTTTCCGGTGGAAAAGTCCAACGCTGCCTTAATCGCATTACTTTCAACAAGTGCTGATAGTTCGATTATCTGAACCACTGCGGGAACGTTGGCGGGAAAGAAGAACGGAGATTTTATGTTCCAGCCACTCTTCGTACACCTGGGATTTAACGGAGGTGTAACGAAGCGCCAACGTCCAAAAACAAAAAAACGTGGCTTTTCATGCGATGCAGCTGTTGTTGTATCGTCACCAAAGTAAAGAGAACGTGTTGAAATCACAACGTGTCCAAACGACACGATGTGCACAGATACGTCCTCTCAGGAGTCAGCCACACAAAACCAAAAGAAGATATGAAAAACAGCTCAATGAAGGCCAAAAGAAGAAGAAGTCAAATCAGATTAGCAGCTGGATTTAGGAGGAGGAACAACGTTGAACCTCACGACACAAAGATCAGATCGCGTTCCAGCTTCAAAGCCGACTCGCCGTGATTCTCTCTCAGTGCTGTTGTGACTCTCCGGTCGTCTCCTATAATTCAGCAGCACGTCACCTTTATAGGACGCCACAGACTGCAGTTAAATCCAACACGACTGACTGCCACGAGCAGGGCGGAGCTCGCCAACAAGCGGAACATGTAAAAAGGCCAGACGGGTTCATGTGTGTGGAGATGGCGAGCGCGTCAGACAATCTGCGGTTTGTTGGAGAAATAAGCAAACGTGAAATGAGACGATTTTGGGACGATGTCAGCCGAAGGCACTTGAACTTAAAGACGACGCTCTTCTGCAGAATTACTCGAAAAACCCGCGGGTTTTAGTCAACAAACCGTTCAGCAACGCAGCCGTTTTAATTTTAAATACAATTACAACTACATGTTGTGTACTTTTAGAATAAAATAAGAAATAAAAAGAGGTAAAAGTTCAGCAGCTTCTTCTCTTACGTTCACTTTCTGAACGATGTGCACAGAACTTCGCCAAAACTCTTCACCTGACAGAAACCAACACACATCTAGAGGGGCACTCAGAGCGCATACCTCCGCCAAGGCTACAAAAATACCCACTTTCACTTGTATTTAGCATCAAGTCTGGTTTCCTAAGAATTTATCTACATGCTCATAAAATTTCATCAAGATCCATTCAGAACTTTTTTGAGTTCAATGTTGCTGCATCTCCAACATTCTTCTGGATTCGGATCCAGAACGTGTCCCGGATCGACTCAAAAATTACATAATTTCCTCTGCCATTATTCATGTGCTCACAAAATCTTATTAAAGTTCATTATTTATACATTTTTGAATTCAATGTCCCCGAAAGCTTAAAACTTCTTCTGGATCCAAAACATGTGCAGTACACTTTGGGTCCCGAGGACCAGGATTGAGAAACACTGGGTTAAATGTTGCTATGTACCAAAATTCTTCTGGATCTCAGTTCCAGAATATATTCCGGATCACCTCCAAAATTGAATAATTTATTTCTGGGAACATCATCTATCTGCTCACCAAATGTCATTGAAATCCATTCATTACTTTTTGAGTTATCCCACTAACAACACTATCGCTGATGAAAACATTTCCTCCTTGGCGGCGGTAATAAAACACACAACAAGTGTGTTACACAACACGCTTCATTTTCTGAGGTCAAGGTCAAAATCAAGGAAAACAGTTTTGGCCGAGACGAACTCGAGTTTAACTTTTTATCCAGTGAAAGGTTTTTGTTTTTGTTTTTTTTGGCTCCTACAAACAAAACAAGTTCTAAATTTATAAATTAAATCAGTTGTGAATTCATTGGTGGTCTGATTGGATAAATACTACAGTAAACAACAGAAATGAGTATTTCTCCAAAATATCACCGAAACATCAAATAATTGTCAAAGTTGACAAGTACAGTTTTTATATATCAAAAAAAGTTCAATTTTTTGTCAGTTATTTCAAAAAGTGACAATTTTATATATTTTAGAGACTCATTACATATAAACTAAAATGTTTGAAGCTTTCAAGCATTTTTATTTAAATTTTTATAATTACGACCTACAGCTCAAAAAACATCTCAAAATATTACTCTCTCTCTACATACACACTGTATGTGCATGTGCCTATGTGTGTTCCAGTCTTCATCAGCAGTTTCTAATGTCATTCGTTTGTGTATTTATTGTAAAACACATCGTTTTTAACACACTGAGCTCCTCAGGAGAAATATGTCTTGAAATTATTACGTGTAATTATCCGTAATATATATTGGGAGTGCAGCAGATCACAAGCATCGGTGGAAATCTCTACAATGAACTCAATTTTTATTTACAAAAGTCCAACCTTTCAGAAAACACAAAGACATCCAGATCGCGCTCTGATTCATGTTCCCGGGCTAAACATGTTGCTCCTCCACTTATTCAGATTTATTAAACAATATCTCATTTCTGTTTGACTTCATGTCGGCTCTGCGAGCGCAGCGGCGCAGCTCGGCCTGGTGTGTCAACGTTCCTGGTTTTAATCACTTTTGGCCGCTCTCCACTTCCTGGCTGAAAAGTGAAACAGCTTCGGAATGTCATTCTCCGAAAAGAAAAACAGAGAGGATCCACAGTGGAAGTCCTCCCACAGTCCTGAGCGCGCACACACACACACACACACACACACACACACCTCTGCTCTCACACGCACACCCACATGCTCTCACGCGCACGCTGCCGTGCAGCAGGGCTCGCTGGGAAACATCAGACACTCGGGGAGGAAGCAGGACAGGCTTTTCCCACATTTAGACTTCAGATGTCGACTAAAAATAGAGTCGGCGTGAATCAACTGGTGCGACGCGCCGCTCTGCTCCTCTCAGTCTGACAGTAATGGCTTTAACTTTTTCACTTTGTGCTGCAGCGCTCTGCACTTCATGCCGGTCTGCTGAAATGTCAGAAGTCTTACAGGAGGACTTTGGATGCTGATGAACAATAGATGATCGTCATTTTACATTAAATGCAAAAAAAAAAAAAAAATTAAGATGTGCTTTGAAAACTCTGCAAATCAAAGCATCATTTCAAGTAATGTTAGTTTGTTCTCCTGCTCCCCCCAGCCTCTCCGAACAATTTTTTTTACCAGATCTGGGATGTGGCTGAAGGCCAACCCCAGAATTGCTCTTAAAGGGATCATTGAGCAAAGTCAAGATCATGAGGGTCAAAGGTCAGAATGTAGATTTTTCTCTCCAATTTGCACCAAATTTGGTACACATATGTACTGTAGATGGGTTCTGGAATTGCCAGAGGCAAGGCCACATTTCCCAAAGGTCAATTGGGGTCGAGGTCATGTCTGTGTCTCTCTGTTGGCCAACAATTTACAACTCCACATGTCAGCCGGTGTAACGTGTTGGAAGCAGACTGGTGCGCTCAGTTTACATTAGGATTAAAACAACGATCCTGCAGCGTTTTCCCAGAATGCTCTTGTTGAGCCGGTGGTCAGACGTACCACCTCCTAGTAGGCAGATGGAACGAGTTCTGATACGGTATATAGTCGAGGGAACAATAAATATGTGCAAGATACATAAACATGTTTATTGACATAAACGCTGTATCGTTATAAACTCAAGGGTGCACAAGACTTTATGGGTTCTTCCACTTCTGAAATGGGAAAATAAGAGGAAAAATAAATGTGCAGACAAATGCAAGACAACAGCCGAGCAGGTTTATGTTTTATAAAGATCATCCAATAAAAGCTGCTCCTGAGCGTTACGACATCAGACAATATTTCATCAACATATCATGCACTAAACCCTAAACTGACCCCTCAGCCGCAAACATGTGCAGAAGTACAGAACTTTGAAGTGAAAGTTGGCAAATCATGTTTGTTTGTTTTTTCCTGCTTTCAACATATGCAACAGTCACACAAACAAAAGTCATCACCATCAACACGAGAAGCCGACAGGAAAAAGGTGAAAGGCCAGACGTCAGATATTTAAAAATCTCACAAATATTCATCGGTCTGGAGAACAAGTGGAAAAAAAGAAACGGGAGAGCATCCGTCAAGACGCGGCTCCTACAGCTCACCCACATAGGTGTCAGTTTTACCAGGCTACGCCAGATCAACAGCACAAGATATATGGAGGGTTATTTTTAGACAAAACACGCTTAGCCGCCCTTCTCTCTGCAAAGTATTTTTCTTTAAAAGATGCATGAGCAGCGGCGGGACTGGAAATGCGGCTCTCATGCATTGTTAACGAGGCTCTATAACCCTTCTCATGACTCCAGGTCGGAATAAGTGCAACCTATCCGTGTTTCCCAAACTTACACCAAAACACGTCTCACACGTGTGAATTATTGACCAGCACGCAGATGTTGCCTGATGACTGTACTCGAGCAGGTTTTTTTTTTTTTTTTTTTTTTTGCTCGTGGAACGACAGAAATGATAAACACAATGACTAACGACTCCACTGGGTCAGATTCGGATCTTTTTTTTCCTGCCTCTTGTTTTTACAGTCGTTTTGTAATATTTATTCTCTTCTTGTTCCAAACTTCTCGTTGATGAACAAATATTTAGTGAAAATATTCAGTGTCTGAATGTGAGTCATGTTCATCACTGTCAACACTTGTTTTTGTTACCTTTCATTCCAGAAGAAAACTCTGACAAGTCCAAAACTACAACCCCCCCTCAAAAAAAAAACTAGAAAGCACCAATGACCACAAACCTCCACCAAGACCCAAAAAAACCCCCCAAAACCACAATTTAAAAATATATAAAATGTCATTTTTCTGCACTTTTATGACCATCTTTATTAAATATCATGGTTTATAATCCAGATCAGATCTCACCCTTTCACCAGGCTTAGCATAAATAACTTATACCCTCTAAAATGCAGTTAGTGAACATATATATATATATATATATATGTTAGATACTAGAACAATTAATTAACAGATATGAATCAAAAATCGATTTTAAAGTAATAGATACGATTACATTGGTACAGGGACCCCTGATTTGATCTAAATGTACTTATGAACCAGTTGATGGATAGATTTTAACGTTATGAATTGGCTAAGATGTTACGCTACTATTTCCGCATCTTCCACCACTCTAACAGTACAAAGGTCAGCGTGAGGCTCTCGCGACACTGGTCACAGGAACAAACAAACTCATGCTTGCCTCTCAGTTTCTTTCATTTCCAAAGCCTTGGTCTGGTAGCCACCAAACACCAAGTGCGGTGGCCACCAAAGCTCAAGTTGGGCTGCCAATATGTAGACCTGGGTTCGATTTCCGCTCACACTACCCGTCTGTGTCATTGGACAAGACACTTCATCTGCATTGTCTCAGTCCACCCAGCTGTAAACGGGTATCAATCTTGGCTGGGGAAGTGACCTACGTTGGACTGGCGTCCTCTCCAGGGGGAGTCGTAGGAGCGCAGAGATGAGCACCGGTACCAACGAGCCTCAGGGCCTATATAGGACTTCTTCTTGGTGATATTTTTTCAAATTATTCAGCAGTCATTGTGGAGCTCATACATCTAATGTCACAACTTCAACTTTCAAACTTTTCCTAAAAACACGAACTGGGTAGCATTCTGACAATAACCGATGGATACGGATGAGAAAAATACATTATCTCCTCACAAACGTGCTCAACAAGCTAATTTTCTCGCTTTTGTTGGCTCATCAACTTCTGCTTTATTTAGATTTCGGTTCCAAAATAAAGATCTTTACGTACACGGACCCTGAAATTAGGTTATGATGTAAGTTGGTCCCCAGCATCAGCACGTTCTCATAAAGTGGACCAGACAATGTAAAAATACATCGAAGTACTTTCCAGGTTCTCACATGGCAGGAGTTTCAAACAAAGACCAGATCCGGCAGCGAGTGGTTCCACTTGAGCGGACGCCTGATTCTCTGTAAGCTGAGGTGATTTATCCGTCTTCAGGTTTCTCTCCTTTCTCACCGCCACACCAGGGAGGAAGTGGAATGAGGTGGTTATGATGAAGCGTCACTCAGACCCTGACAGCGGCTTTCTCAGCCACTCGTGCGCCGACGAGTCCAATTGATTGCTCGACTCCGTCAATGTCACGGCGTCACGGGGCCCGTTTAGATCCACTCCCCGGCGCTGTCGGATAAATCACATCAAACATCACTAACAGATACCCCCCTTTCCTCCTTTGTCGGTAATTGTGGTATTCCTGTCCTCCCGAACATCTTCAATCCCTCAATTCCTCAACCAATTGGCTCTGACAAGGGGGGAAGCAACCGCTGTCAAAACCGTTCAAGGGGAGGATGATGTTTAAGAGGTGCACTGGATAACAGATATCCCTCACCTCTCTGCAAATGCCCACATCATTCCTAAAGGATTACCTGATCAAGATGTTTGAACGTAAAGTTACTGCTCCTCCACCACCACCACGCCGTGCGTCTTCGGTGAGAGCGCATGTGACAGGTGGAGAGCAGCAACGTGCACGGAAGACGGCGCCTGATGAACACGGGTAAGTCAGGGGGAGGAGGGGCGTTAAATATTCATTGTAGCGATATCGCTCTTTGTCACATCCTCTTTAACAACAATGAGGAGGTGGGGGCGCTTCCTTAAACTGGCGCTGGCTAGACGTGTCAGGCAGCATCAAGTCACGACTGGATATCTAACCCGAGGCAAGGAGGATTTTCAGCCAAGTCCTGCCGTTTGTTTTAACCTGCGTGCAGCGGGAGCGCACGGCAGCGAGGGCTTCGACTTCAAGTGGTGCGCCGCGTCAAACAATCAGCTGATACCGATGTTATATCTCTTACATTTTTCTCAGTTTGGTTCTTTTTGTGATACAACTCCAGAATTCGACATTGGCGAGCTGAACGTGGGTTCGTTCTGGCGCACCACGTGTCTGATCGGTCCGGCTGGTCGTGTTGCGTTTCTCTTACAGCGATTTATTTGTGGCGAATCACCACAATATCAGAAGTACTCGCAAAATGTACTCAAATTTTCTACTTCAGGAAAAGTAGTATTGCTACACTGCAGAAATATTCTAAGTAATTTTCTTTTGGCTTCTCACTTTTTGATCAGGGTCACTACAGTGGATCCAATATGGATCGATTTGGCACAAGTTTTACACCGGATGCCCTTCCTGATGCAACTCCACATTACATGGAGAGCAAAGGTGGTCTCGAACCGGGAACCTTCTGTATTGGAAGCAAACGCACTCTTCACCACGCCATATTAACATATTATTGCAGTATTTGTTCAAAGTATGTTAATATGAGGAGTTCTGAAAAAAATCATGTCTGTTTTGAATTGAGTAGGCTATATACCAATAAGATAAAACAGATTCTGCAATTCATTACATTTTCATAGTAATTCCCACCACTTGACAAAATGGTGGCGCAAGCAGTTAGTGTGCTTACTTCCAAAATACCAGAACATCTCTGGTTCAAAGCTGTCTGTATCCCGTTCTGATTTTTATTAATTTTTTTGTAAATCACAATGGTTTTATACTGTAAAATTTACAGTATTTTCTGCAAATGTATTTACATATTTTTACTGCTTTTTTTTTTTACAGAATTATCCTGGCAACCACAGCTGCCAGTTTTTTTCATTAAAAAAAAAACTTTTTTTTTTACAGTCCACTTATTATTATCTTATTATTTAAGAAATTATTTGACAAAGTTTGGCTGTTAAACATTAATTTCAGTGTAGTGAATGTAAGCTCTGGTCTAGTGAATCATGCAGGTTACTGGTCCAATGGCCTAATTATTTAACAAAAGAAAAAAAAAGTCAAATCCTGGGTCGTCACTAAACATCTGTTCTTCCCCAGGTATCCTGGAACTTTCATGGATCTTTGTTAAATTTCTCTTTCTTTTATGAAAAGCATCAACATTCTCGTCACACCTCGACTGTCAAAAGACGTGGACGTCGTCTCTCAACAAGCAAATAGTTTTAGCCTCAGCTAACACATTCAAAAATACAAAAACCCTTCCTCATCGTGGGAGAGTCACATTCCGAATCTGAGAGCAACTCTTTGGGAATGTTTGGAAATGGGCGAGCTCGCGCTGTCTGGTAATCGACAGTTAGGGCGCTGTTAGGACAGACACAGCAGATGGTTACCCCACTGGGTCCAGACTGCTTGAGGTTTCTTCCAGTTATCAAAAAAAAGGCAAAGTGAGATTTCCACGTGCTTGCTCGTGGGTTGGGTAAGGTCGAGACCTCACACATTTAGAGCACTTTGAGCTCATTTATTTAATGATTTGGAGCTGCATAAATAAACGTATCTTCTAAAAACTACAGACAAATCAGACGTTTCTTAAAATATTACAAAACCCCCGATGGCTCAAGCTGGGTTCACATTTCGCACAAACCTCCACTGTTGTGTATGTGGTGCACGGCACCGGCGTCGAGCGGACTGTGTGAGCGCTCCCTAACTTTATTTCCAACATTTAAAAGAAGCCCACTTCCTGATCAAGTTCTAGCAGCAATAATCCTCGTAAAAAGCTTTTTTGGATCAAAGTGTGGCGGCACATTAACAACTTTTCGGGCAACATGACAGAGCAACAGATGCCTCGGCGCAGCGATTCCATGGCAACCTCACGCTCAGATCAGGAAAAATTTGCAGTGTGACACATTTCTGTTCCCACTGGCAGATATGTCGACCTGTTAACTTTCCTCGCAGTGATGCACACGAACCACATCATGTCGACTTACAAATGAATCATGTTGTACACAAACAATAGAATCAAGTTCACAGAAGAAGAGGAACGCGATCCCTTTACGTCCAGGTCGCTCTGTTCAGGTCTGTCAAAAGGAAGACGTGTGGATTTTTATGCCATCACGTAAAGGGTCTGAATTACAAGGCTTTACCGGCCCACAGTTTTGGTCATGGTGGGGGGAAAACAACCCAGAAAAAAAAACCAAAACCCAATTCGACCTAAACCAAAGGAAAAAACTTTTCGATGGACAAAAGGTTTTTGAACAAGTAAGTGAACAGTTGTTCGGGAGAAGAACTGGACTTTTCTAAAGCCTTCATTTTTCTGCACGTTCACGCCTGAACATTCTTCTCCAGCATCACTCCATAACCGCCACATGGAGGCGCTCCGTCAGAGACCTTTGGCATCATTACACGCAGACGCTTTCCTTCCATAGCTCCCGTCGCTGCCGTGCGGCAGCTAGAGAAATGGACGATAGCACTTTTCTATCCGATACCTCACACGCGCGCACACACACACAGACACGCACACACAGAGCGTGCTGCCATGCACGGCGCTCGACTGCGCACTGGGGGCAACTTGGGGATTAAGGACCTTGCTCACAGGTACCTTAGTGAGCTATCTGGCAGGGAATCGAACCAAGGATCCTCCTGCCAATCTAACATCCAGGCTGCCACCTCCTCCGTCCGTGTGTGCGTCTGTGGTCTTTGTCACGCGATTACTCGACAGACCCGAGATATTTGGGTGAGACGTTTTAGTCACAGTCCTCCTGCATGAGTTCAGAGGGCTGCTGTCAATGAGTGACCCAATACCTGTCCCTGTCCTCCACAGGACCAATTCAGGGGGACCTACTGGCCCTTCAGGACAGATGTCTTGTTGGACATGTTGTCTGAAGTATTGTGAAGGAGGGGTTGGATGTAAAACATGAACGTAAGGTGAAGTCGGCTGTTTTCCAACATAGTGTGAGTCAATGTTCCAGGGAGCCCGACACCATTTGAACCATTTGTGTCAAAACGAACCTTAACCTCAGCTCTCACACTCAACAAAACAAACAACAAACAACAACAACAACAACAACAACAACGTGACTGCAGCCTGACAGCAGTTATGACCGTGTGACTGCTGATTCCAGGTGGACGAGGAGACGAGGGGACGCCTCCGAACGCCAAAGGGTTGCATGATCAGACTGAACAGAATCCAGCTGGATCCACAAACCTGAGTCCTAAACGTGGACCGTGCTCGAACCTGATTGAACGTAGGTGAAGCTGAGAGGGCAGATGAAGACCGCGAGCATAGTCGTTTGGACTGTAGAGGTGGAAACGCATCATAATGTCGTCATCAGGGTTTTTGCTTCTTTTGTTTTTAAAGGACAACAGCGGCGGCGACACACGGGACCCTCGTAGGCGCCGATTGATGGCGACGCGTTCCTCACAAACACAAACGCCTCAACGTCAACAAATAGCTGCAACATTACGAGCTGCAGTCGGACGTGAAATACGCCCGTGTAAAGGACAAGCAGGCGGGATAAATCCAGCGGGCAGCTCCGGACTGCCGGGATGCTTACGACAGTCGCCATCCACCACCGGAGCAACAGCAGCGCCAAAGTTCATAATATTACAGCGTAAATCAAAGAGCCAACAGGAGAGCGAGGGCTGAAAAATCATGTGTGCACTGTAAATCCGAAAATCAAAACTCAGCATCCTTTGCTTTCCAAACGCACCGCTGTCATAAAAGCATTTCCATCGACAAATGAGTCTGCGGGAAAGGTCAATAGTTAATTGAATAATCTATCACCTTGGGATGGACGGAGTGCTCCACGCCATGCAATCAATGACAGGCGCATTAAAAGGTCAGCCGCAGACTTCCATGATAAGTCACCTGGTTAATGTTTTCTTTGGTTATGCGCCGCTCAGGGGCCGGCGGAGAGCAGTGAACAGTCCCTCACTAAACACTGGTCAAAGACCACGAATGAAGGATTAATGACGAGTTTGATCCTTAACGAGGAGCGAGACAAATACTCGCCTAAAAATCAGCCCATCTTTAATAAAAAAAAACTAGAGCACTCAGAGCGCGTTCCTCTGCCAATGTCACATGACCTCCCCCGAGCGACCACTCAGTGTGGCGGCGATCACTAAACACTTTTCCAGAGGAGAAAAACTCTTTTGGCTCCTCTCTTTTCCCTCGGGGTCGCCACAGCGGATCCAGCACGGATCTGTACGTTGATTTGGCACAGGCTTAACGCCGGACGCCCTTCCTGACACAACTCCAGATGTACATGGAGAATGTGGCACAGGTGGTCTTGTACCTGGAACCTGGAGAATGGATCCATTAAGGCCACAGTCTGAGCCGTCCTGTAAAATTAGGCTGAGTTGTTGACTTTATGAGGAAATGAAATTAGGTTTATAAAAATTTTTTTAAAAAAAGACGATGAATTCACTTTGAAGACGCCATTTCCCCGTGTGACTGAGTGAGGCGGCGCTAAACACAAAGCGGCTTGATGATTTCAGCTGAGTCACGTTGCAGCTTCCGGCTCCAAACATTCATATAAAAAAAATTTTTTTTAAACATTTTTAACTGGAAATGCTGAAATTTAAAACCACTTTAAACCACAGCAGCATGTTAGCAATGTGTAAAACCGAAGACGTGAAACAGTCAGACCCACTTCCTGCTCCTGTACTGCTGTGTGACGGAGCACAGACGAGGCGAAACGAGCAGAATTTAATCATCACCCAAACTGAACGGGTTCTTCCTCTTAGCGTCACCTTTTCTCTGTGAATAAAATATTTTAACTGAAAATGAAAAAAGTATTGCATAAAAATAATAGACATTTTATGTTGAATTTGGTATATTTCAAACACAAATACATAAATCTTTTACCTGAGCGCTCTGAAATGGTCACATTTATTTCAAAATCCCCCATAAATTTGTTGTTTTCTGTAAAGTCATAAAGTCAGTGAGTGTTACTTTTACTCTTTTTTTTGGACTTCACACTGTTCACCAAATGATTTCTTTAGGGAAAAAAATTGTTTTTGTAAAAATTATTTTTATGTAATAGTGTATACAGTGCTGTGCAAAAGTTTTAGGCACTTAATTAAAAACAAAACAAATAAATGCCCCCAGCCATCATCATCATCAACAGAAAATTGTGAAATCCCCACCCCCTTAAAAAAAATGCAACATAAATAAAATGAGATTATTTCGTTTTCTTTTTTATTAAAATATCCGATCAATTACTAATCTACGAACCTCATTTTAAAAAGAAACAAAACCACAAAAAAACTGATTTCCTTGTGGCTGTACTGCCGAGTTCTTGACAACACAAAGACAGTTGCTGGTGATCAATCAATAATAAAATTATTTAAAAAAAAATCTGATTTAACAGATAAATAAATTTGAAGAGACACCCTCAAACAAATTATGTCATTTTATCACGTAAAAGAAAATTTTAAAGGTGAGATGTAGTCAGACATTTTACATATTTATTCATAAATACGAACTATTTAACAGCTTCTTTATTTAAAAGAAAAATTTAGACATTTAAAACCTTTGCACAGTACTGCATGTGTTTGCATCATTTTTGTTATTTTAATAAATTTAAAAAAAATATCATTAGACCTTTCTCTTATTTTATTTTGGCTCTTGTGTCCGTGCACATTACCTCAAATTCAGGAAATATTAAAATATTTCCAAAACCAACTATGTGATCATTTTAAAAAGTTTTTTTGTTTTTTTATATATTAGAAAAGCACTTGTTTCTTTGCTGCGACTCACTCCAAAACGTTGAAGGTCCTATTTTTGGCTCAGTTGAACTTTTTCACTGAATTTTGCAAAAATAGATTGTTAATTTTGGACTATTTCAGACAGAAAACCGATGCAGCCGAAAACATTCTGCTGCTGCTGCTGATCTGAAGCCAAAACGACATCAATCCTGGTGCATTTGTTGGAACACGTGACTGTGAGCACCGTATTATTTTTAAATTAAGAGCTTTCCTCCCACCGCTTTATGTCTGTGCATGATTGCACTTTTGCAGAAAGGTACAGCCGCTCTGTTTGAAGCAAAGACGCGGCTGCAACAGTAACAGACGCTCCCACCAAGAAGAAAAAAAAAAACAATAATTATGCAAATCGGAGATAGAATAATTACAGACGTATTCATTATTTATAGGTTTGCTTTGTGCTATCATAAACTAACTACCAGCTCAATGTGTGATTGTACTTTTCTCCTTTAATTGTGTGTACACAGAATTATGTCATTTATTTCAACCAGCGCTGGTGCAATTCCATTATGACCATGGGCTAGAAGGATGGTGATTGCCAATTTGGTCGTGTGAGAAACTTCATATTTTCTTTTACTTTCATATGCATACATTTGTTTGTTTTGTTTTTTTTGTCTCTCCACACACATCGAAATGTTTACTTTGCTGGGAATATTACATTATGAAATCCATATAAATGAGTGAAATTACAGTTCCAGCTGATGTAATGATGGTTCCTAGCGAGGAGAATCTCATTGATGTAATCAGTGAACGGCACAAAGCAGACGTTTTTTTCCCAGTAATTAGACTTGGTGGTACAGTTGCTCATTTGTCCACCGATTCGTCTTTGTTTCAAATAAGTGGAGAGAGAAAAAAAAATGTTTGTAAGACTTCCAGCCACATGCAACAGGTTTATGCAAATTGTCTGAGCCTCCGGGAGACTTTTTATGCATTTGCAAAGAAAAACTGTTCTCCAAGATATTTAATTCATGCATTTTACTGAAAGCTGCGACGTGTCTTAGTTTCATTATAACCACAGAGGGAGAGGAGGACGTTTTGTCTCCTTACATACAGCAGAAATCTTTTGACATTT
>OMMV01063640.1:7794-24349 GCA_900302635.1 Chatrabus melanurus
CCCCACCCCAGATGTGAGGCTCTCTCAAAATCACTGCATTTACAAATACACCCACAAAGCCATGCAGTATATTTGGAGATGTGGAATATACTGTTTATACCGGTGCTGTTTGTAATTAAGTTCAAAGTTACATTCTACTTTACCTCAATTTATTTTTCTGGGGAATGTATTGAATGAAAACAGCAAACATACTCTTTATATGTGATAATAAAGTGCATAATTAAGTTGTATCAGGAGAAAATACGGTGCAGATGTTATTGGGAATTGATGGATTGTGTTACATGGAGCAGCCGTATGCGTTACGTTTGTGCAGACTGTTTTTAATGGATTTCTGAAAAACGGATCTTGTGATTTCCAGACTTTAAATCGAAGCAGCAGGAGTACAGACGGCAGCTTCTGACTGGTGTGAAAGTGTCCAGCAGTTCTTGGAGAATTTTGGGTTGTAGGGGGGTAATTTTAAAGCCGTGCCGCCGCACTGACCGGCACTTTTTGTTTGGTTATAGGACACAGAGCGTTACTGATGTGCCAACTTGGCCTTGGTGCCATTTGAGAGTGGGAGCTGCATTTTACCTAAACTGTGAGCATGCAGCGGCGCCAGCTCCAGAATCGAGGCTTTTATTGGCAGGAGTCAACGGCAGAGTGAGAGAGAGGGAGTTACCTGATGCTGTATTGTAATTAAATTCGGCCAAAAAGCCTTTTCATTTAGCTGGGCTATGTTGAGAGATTAGCAGCATCGTATTCACGCCGCTTCTCCTCGTCCAGACGCTGCGCTGCTCTCCTCCTCCTCTTCTTCGTCTTATCGATCGTTGAGATCAGTGATCTCAAATGTTCAGTTTTTTCTTTTCTCCTGGGTCTCCACATTCCTTTCACACATGCCTTTCCATGTTCTCACTCAGTCACATTTCCACACACACACACACACACACACACACACCTGCACAAACAGCAACACAAAATCTCCCACGTCTCCTCGCTCCTTCATCATTTTTCCCCACATTCTGGCTTGTTTGCAGAATTGTTCTTGGATAAAAAGGTTCACTTTCCTCTTGCTGGGAAACGAACCAGTATGTGTGTCCGATGATCGTGGGATTGATTTTACAAACCCTCTTACGCTCACGAAGTGCTCCTAAAAGTGTTTTAACTTAAAAGGGTAATATTATGCACATTTTCAGCAAGCTAATGTACCAGATGACTTCTAAGGCATATATTTACAGCAAAAACACGTCAAACACTGAGATGATGCAACTTAAATAATCAGTTTTTAAAACCCTCTGGAGTCTATGAACGTGTCCGCGTTTTACTTTAAAAGTGTAATAAGTCATAAAAAAAATTTTCTTTGTCACCACTATAATTTTCTTCCATAATATTTAAATAAAGGATTCTCAATGTTATATTGCCAATATCATCAAATTCGCCTTTTCTGAATTTTTTTTTGAGTTTTGAACCATATGGGAAAAATTGCAACAAGATGCCATGGAACCTCAGCTTGCCATCATGTCGTTCAAGCATCAAAGAGCACTGCTACACTACATATGCTACTGTTGGCTTTGTGGAGATGAAGAAATATGGTTGATCTTCAGTTGTGACTGAAAATGACAAAAAAATAAACAATCTACATAATTTGGAAACGGAAAGAATGATGGACACAGCTAATAAACATAAACAACGAGAGATCCCGCTGGGAACAACTCCAGACAAAATCTGGAGATATTTCACACTAAAGTTTTGCTGGATCTCTGCTGGACAGGAAATACAACACTCACACAGGTTTGCCGTGTCAGTTGTCAATACTAATGTTCTTTACAGTTACATTTTTTTTACTTGGATTCCCAAAATGAGACTAACATTTCATCATAGCTTTATTAGAAGTATGTTTCCTAATTGTAAGTCAGAAATCCAGAGTTCCTAGTTTCCATTAAATGCAACATGAACTTCGACCCTTGTGCACACGCTTTCACCTTCATGTCTTCTGCGCAATCTCACAGAGCAAACTCACTATCCCTTCCAAATACTTTACTAGCTATAAAATTAGCTATAATTTTGAGATACCACAAAAATGATGGTACTTTATAATAACTGAAGTTCAATATGAAGTAAATTCTGTCAATTTTATGGAATATTTAAAGGCACTCCAACTTTAAATGGAAAAGAGCTGCTGCTTCTTTCTTTCTTTTGGAAAGGGGGTGT
This sequence comes from Chatrabus melanurus, assembly GCA_900302635.1. NCBI lineage: Eukaryota > Metazoa > Chordata > Actinopteri > Batrachoidiformes > Batrachoididae > Chatrabus > Chatrabus melanurus. The sequence continues at coordinate 9,982 of OMMV01063640.1, forward strand.
CTCCATCTCTCTCGCATAGATCACATGGGTGTGGCACACAGCATGCAGACGGCTCACTGGGCGTGTCTTACAGAGACGGTTCAAAACTTGAGTCACAAAAGTCTAAAACGAGCTGTTTCAGGCGTAAACGTTGCTCAAAGCAGGGTAGTTTCAACATCTATAGATGTAGAACTGTAGGATTCTGAGGATGTTTAACAGAAAACTCCAACCTTATTTAACTGTAAAGGTAGATAAAAACACTATGACCCCTTTAATTATCTGACATTGATTATTATGGGAACGGAGGCCCTGGAAAGGCCTCCAATCAGCCACCGGCTGTGTGCTTAATCATCTCCAGCACTGGTGATGTTTGTGTTTTTGTGACCGGCTGTCTGCTTGTCCGTGAGCCTGTTTGCATTCTTGTGTCAGTTGATTGGCTGATCTGCTAATGTGTGTTTGTCTATGCATGTGTGATCCTGCTGGTTTGTGTGTGTGTGTGTGTGTGTGTGTGCGCACGCGTGTGTACAGCGGGAATAAAGCACCCCATTGATAAGAACAAGTTCTTCTTGTTAACGTATCAGCAGAACTGGACTTGCGCCAGCGCCAAAGTCCCAGGGGCTCGTTTCTACACAACCCCCGCTATGACACACCAGTTACAACCCCAGACACATGGGGTAGATCGCCCCGGAACGCAACATGTGTTAACACTCTCCCTCCAAGAGATACATTGAAGAGGACATTGGGCAATGTTTCATCTTACATCTCTCTAGCGGCCGCCTAAAATGCTTCCATGTGCAGTCGCTGCATTCCAGCTACCTTTCTGAGGCATTTGGAGACTCTCCCCAAAGATACCCGATACCCAGGGGAAAGCAGATAGTCATGAGAAATACCTGCTAGCTCTGAGTTGCCATAACAGTTTTAAATGGCAGGAGGGGGGATTTTTGCTGTTCTTTTTGCACATATGCCAGCTATTGTTTTTCTCTTTAAACACACCGGGGACAGGGAGCCACAGCAGCTTTATGACCGTCATAATCGTCACCTCTGGAGGCTGCAGAGGAGCATCAGCTCTAGTAGGCACACTTTTTTTTTTTGTCAAATAAAAGTGTGTGGAAGAAGGTTGGCGGCAGAACAAAGATGTTCAGTGTGTGGGACCAGCACCTCGCCGAGGCCGTCTTCTGCCGTCTACTTGTTTAACTGTTGCAGACCGCCGCCACAGAGCCACTCGGCATGATCGTTCTGACTCCGCGGATGATCACAGTAAATTCGTGCCGCGCACAACCACACAATTTATCACTACAGTGGGTCGAACAAGTGGCTCAGCTTGACAAATGCATGTGGGTAGGTGCATGCTGGGAGCAGAAACGCAGCATTTAGTGGAAACATTGCACACATCAAAATTTCATTTAATGGAAAACAGGACACCTTTTTTCAAATATGGAGACAGAGTGAGCGAGCTCGTTGTAAGTGGGAGAGAGGAACTCGTAAAGGGCTGTGTTAACCCAATGATTTGTTCAGGAGGGGAGGCCAGGGACACTTAGAACACATTCTGATCAAAAAAATGAACACCAAAGACAAGAACTTGCATAAATACACCCCACGTTTATATCTGGGAAAAGACTAACAGAGAAAGAAACGAAGGAAAACTAAAGCACACACTTCTGAATGGTACAACTGCTCACAGCAATGTTTCATACAGATTTTTTTTACAAATGCTTTTATGACTTTAAATCAGGCAAAATTCTGGTTTCCTGAAAAATAATAATACATTTATTTAGGCAAAGAATCAAAGCTCACAATGTTTTAATGAGTTTACCTTCATTATATGCTCTTTGAAGACTTTGAAGACTTACAAGATGTGAGCATTTGTCTTTGAGTTGTCATGTTAACAATTTGTAGGAGATGAAATCTGTCTGTCCATCCATTCCGTCACTGCATTTTATAGGGTACAAGCCTAGGCCTTTCCGAAGGCTAGGCCTAAAAAAGAAAGAGGAAAAAGAAAGAAAGAAAGCACCTTTTACACATGGAGTTGGGTACATTTACAGAAGACAACCAACCAGCAATCATTCTTGAGTTGTTATTACACAGAAGTTCTGCATCACTCTGTTCACACCATAAAATTATGTGATCATGTTCATGTTGGCGCCTCTCCTCTGCGTGTCGTCTGTGGCATCGTGCAGATTAATAAATAATTTGGCATATGAAATAAAAAGTTGGCAGCGTTATACACAGTGGTGTTGCACTCTGTGTGTGTTGTGTGTGTGTTTGATAGAGATAGAGTTGTGTCAGCTCTGTTTTGATGTCTCACTGTCTCTCCGCTGTCCCGCTCTAGTGTGCAGAGTCAAGATATGCTGGGCGCAGTGCGCACAGTGCGCAAACGGCAAAAAATAAAATGAAATAAAACTAGAGCGTTGACTACCCGTCACTGCGTGACAGGAAATGCCCTAAAATACCAACAGAAAATTTAAGGGGAAAATGCTGTCATTTTAAAATGGTCAAAAACTGAGCGACTGGTTTATTAGCAGTAAGTAAGATGCCATCGGCCTTTGTTCCCGGTTCAAGGCCACCCGTGTCCCATTCTCCTTGTACATCTGGATTTGGGTCAGGAAGGACATCCATCCGGCGTAAAACTTGTGCCAAAACAATGTGCGGCTCCATGCTGGAACCACTGTGGCAACCCTGAGCAAAACGGGAGGAACCAAAAGAAATTCACATTATGAAGTCTGCACACTGTGTTGTTTGTTTCACAATGCAGAGAGAGAGAGAGAGAGAGAGAAAGAGATGTAAAAAGTTGTTTGTTCAAAATTCGGTGTCATTTTCGATAAAGAAATCTGTCACAATGTAAAACGCTCCAGAAATCAATTTTTCCGTATGACTAGAATGGAATAGTAACAGAGGATACACGTCTTTTAAAAGGGGCTACAGAAAGAAAGAAAACTAAATACTGGGGATAAAACATTCACTTGGCAGGTACACAGCAGGCTCTTTTTGACATTATTAAGGTCGTCCTTTGTATATTTGTTACAACTCTTACAACAGCGACTACGGCTACTATAGGAACACATACAATATCCCTGTCTTCATCAGGATCTGTTATAAAGGCTGTTTTGAAACTATTCTAACGAATCCCAAACCTGTCAGTCATCATACGTGTCAATCCTGCAGACTGGTGGACTGGGAAGGAATATATAGATGTTTATCAGAGAGATTTTTTTTTTCAAGATGAATCATTTTAACTGTGAGACTGTCAGCATTTGTCAAAAAAAAAAATAACCTGTCAAAAAAACGTACTTTCATCCCTCAAAATTAGTTTTATTTTCTCCCTGTCAAATCTGCAGCTACTCTTGTACAGTAATGAAACGTGCATTAATCTCATCAGGTGATACAGGTGTTTACAAAAGGGATCACATGACTCCATCTTATTCTTGGCTGGTGGAACGGGTTGCAACGAGCCCCGGCCTCCCCTAGAGCAGGACCTGTGAGTGCGTTTGGAAACGAACAAAACCGCAGTGACAGACGAGCGTTTACTTTACCGGATCTAAATTTAACGCATCGTCATTGTGAAAGTGACGCGGCTTCCAAACACAAGCGCGTTCTGCTGGATGTTCGCTGGAAATTCAAGCAACAGTGCTTAAAGAGCGTGAACGTGCTTTAAGAGACTTTGGATTTCCACATGGCTTTGATATAGATCACAGCAGTGTCACCACATAAGCTTTCCATTATTGCGATTGTTTAAAAGCTTTACCTCTTACAGTAAATGTAAAGTGACAAATCCAAAAGAGCTCACTCGTGCTTCACACAAAGAAAGGGGGTAGTTCCGACAAATGGAATTGTCCCCACGGGCAAACCACATCATATTCCTATCAAACCTGATACATCTACCTCTTGAGTTTCTAACCATGCAATCAAGACCTTCGCCAAGTTAATGAATACGCCGCGATCAGTCTGAGGATAAGAGTGGACCGGCAAGACGCAGTGGCTTTGTTCTCGTTAGCTTTCAGATATCGTGAATCAGTTCGCTCGTATAAATACTCTGTGCAGAAATGATCTAAATTCTCATTTTACAGGAACAAAATAATCCCGAAAGTGATACAAAGCATGTCACTGACTCAGTTAAATTCTCCCTGTAGTATTTTTTCTTAACCTCTTGAAAATGACGCCATTTAGAGATGCGTAATGTTCGAATTTTAGATCACATTGTTGTCATCAAAACTCATTTAAAATAATTTTTTCTGCACCTACGCCGCTCTCGCAAGCTGTCTCCAGGTGTATCACAACTTCTTGGATCTTCTCGCCCTGCAGATTCCAGGTGGTGTTTAATGCCGGCTTATGAAGAGTGTGGCCAAGCCGTCTCCGTCTTTGTTAAAGGCGCCGTCACACTATATAACATTTACCCCAGCGTGTGGTGAACGCAGGGCAAAGTCGAGAAAATTGGCCAAAGGTCAGCAAAACTCAAGTTACTGGAGTTTGGTAGCGAACCTCAAACACAGCACGGCGTTCCACAACATGGAGTTAGCGGAGGCGGGCGTTAACCAGCACACCATTAGAACAAGCGGGACTTTTGCCAGCGTGGGAACATGCGGGAGAGGGGGGTCGACACACCGCTGTCCAGCGATTCTGAGCAGGCAGGGCGAAGCAGCACCCAAACATTAGCCATCACGGGCAATCGCACCAGTAACTTAGGCTAGCGGAGGCTAGTGGATGCTAACAGAGGCTAGCGGAGGATAGCAGGCACTGACATTTGCAAATACGTTCATCTACATTGCTTGCACCAAACATCTAGGTGAGATGCGCCTTAATGAATGTTCAGTTCTGCTGGGATCTGGTTGGTCCTCTGTCAAAGGTCCTGGTTGCTGATGGTGTCTGAGTATCTTCCTCAGACAGGTGTAGATTTTCTTGATGGTCGTCACTGTGGCCCTCCATAGCTCCAACCAATACAACAAGTCTGACTTGACATTGGTGTTGACCAGTCTGATCTTAAAAACAGTTCCTTTGAGTTCCAGATGTTGATTTGTTGATTTGCCAATTCTATGTCAACATCTGCTTCTTACGGCACTTCTCTTTCCTGTTGGACAGGGGTTGTGTTCTTTGCTTTAATTTTGTAGAATCTGTCTTCTCCGTGTAGATGTTCAGACCCAGTTGTGCAAAGGTGGTCGCCACATTGTCGGTCGTGGTCCAACAGTGGCACTAAAGGTTTTGGTGTTGAGATGTAATCTTCATGTGCAGTCATCATAAAAGCTGGGATGATGTGATGCAAAATGTGTCGGAAAGTGTGTGCAAGCTTTTAGTTGGTGTGTCATTTATGTTTGTGTGACAAAAGGTTTAACTGAGGTACAATATTTTGTTGTGGCGTTGTCAGCGGCCTGGCCTGTGTGGAGGATTAAAATGACAATAAAAAAATGCTCCACTTCCATATCATTGCTTCGGGGATCACGTTGTGCCAGGGTGTGTGATGTTTTGACAACCTAATTGAGCAGCCTGGCAGGATCTTCTTGCTAATGTCACATCAAGTCAACATTTATTAGTCTTTGATCTTGAGCAAAAACACCTTGAAGCCATTTAATGGGCCTTCACTTTGTCCCCTTCTTTTAATGCTGTTATTCTGGGCAGTGGCTCTTATAAATAGCTAATAAAGACTAAAGCTATGACGCATTTATCTTAATGCCAGGCGGCAACAGAGACAGGTGTGCTGGCTTATTCCTGCTTTTGTGAGACAGCACAATTAATCTGCTTTGTGCCAAGTTAAGAGCAAAGAGTGGACCGTGGAAAAAGACAAATGAAACACCAAAAGGGAAAGTCATGAATTTTACAGTGAACTCAAACCATAGTGCACCTGACCTTCACTGGATCTCCACTTCTGACTTCATTTCATTTAGTTGAGAAATATTTTAATTTGATTAAGTATGAGGAAAAGGTGAGGCGACGGCGCAAGAGTGAAGTTCCCGGAATAGAAGTGGAACGGTTAGCCTGAAGTGTGGACTGCAGAGGAAACGCGGAGTGATATTAGCAATTTGTGATCCATTTCCAACAGCTTGATTCAATTAATATGGGAGGGTGGCAGGTGCCAGGGTTGGGCCCAGTGCCACCTCAGTGAGAGAGGAACAGCAATCTGCTGCGGCAACGCTGCCCTGTGAAGGATGAGCTATGAAAATAGACCCAGACAGATCAGTACGGTTTCAGAGAAAAAAAAAGATGTCATCTGAGTAGAGATACACTTTTGATAAAATTGGGACTTTTTATGGATTACACACTTTTATCCACAAAATGATACGAACTCTATCACCACTCTGCTGAAGTAAACCACAGTGACAGTGTCACAGTGTCTCCACACTGGAGCTTTTCAGACTTGAGGCTGTGAGCGCTCCCTTATCTGAAGCCACTTCAGCAAATTTGTAACTCCATGAGTCACTCATTTTATATTTAGTAGTTGCAGTTTGAGTCGATTCGGAAAAAGAAAATGCTATTCAGTTGTTGGACAATGGAAAAAGCATCAAACTATTATTTATTTACTGCATGACCTACATTTCCTGAACTACTCCTTGACAAAAGGACCATCCCCAATAATTTTGTTGTAATCCATTCACCACTTTTTGAGTTGGAGCTTCTGCAAACAGACAGGGTTTTATCATATAAGCTCTACCCTCTTCTGTTGGGTGGCATCAGTAATTGTTGACCTTTTGGTCAATAATTAGTCACACCTCCCACACAACTCAACGGAAGCTAGTGGGGAAACAGTTGTATGGACTGTCGTTGTGTATGTTTGCTGACGTTATAACTCAGAAAGTGGGCAGATTAAGGTGTCTTTTAAGGGAGACTTGAGCAAATTTTGTCAATGATCTGAATCTGCCTGAATTTTCTTTCCCCATCATCACTTTCTATAAGGTGAAACCAGGCTCTCGTCGAGCGTCGCAAAATTACCCCGAGACGAGTAGCAGCTCTCGTGCAGGCGTGCACCCAGGGACACCCGTAGGATGTTTTTGTGAGACTATTTTCAATCTGGGGCAGCATGCTGCGGCAGTAAGTGAAAGCAAAGGGGGACAAAGTGGCGAGGGGCTAAACCACAGTGACCAGATGGAACCACAGATTGTTTTAGAGGCACGACCGCCTCAGCCATCCGTGTGGGGCTCCTTCGTAAAAATGTTTTTAACAACATGGTGAGCAGGACTGGAGGATCTTATACGCAGAATAGATGATGTTGCATGGCGTCAACATGTGCCAGCTCATCTGTGGATCTCCAGGGCATGTTGTTGTGAGGACTTTTATTCCAGCGTGTGAGCAGTATTCCAAAATAAAAGCCCTAATAATGTGAAGCATTAAGTTACAGTAAAGCTTGCCAAGGCTAACACTGTGAGGCTGATTACTACTAGAATAAACAGTCTGAAAAAATACTGATGATGATGAATTAACCAGAGGAAGGAGGTGTACGTTAAGACGTGGGAGAGAAATATTATATTACAGCACTTGATAGGAAAGACAAGACATGGCAACGGATTAAACGCAGTATCTTAGCGATGTCTGGCAACATAATTATATTTTAGCTGTGAGTTTTGCGAGCTATTTCACCTGGCATCCAGTGTAATCTGGATTTATCCAAATTCCTTCCTCATGCATCAGGGAATTTTCCAACCGACTGTTGTGAAATTGGAAGACAAGCTTTAAAAGAGATAAACTGTTCAAATCGCCGGTAAGATATAAACTTTTTGACATTGTGGACTTTTGAAAAGAGTGTCTTTGCTTCCCAGTTGACTTGCAGCAATTAAAACTTTCACAGAAGTGTAAAAGCAACCAGAAAATGAAGACTCCTCATCCCACGAGTATTCCTTTTGTGTAATCTCACTGGAAAATTAAAATTTCTCATAATGATGCCGGTATTAGTTATCTCCTTTATTTTAATCATTGTTACACAAATAAGCAAAGTCTGGAATTATGTGTTTCCACTACAGTGCACCATTACACTCCCGTTTGTAATTATGTCTAATTAAAATGTAGTAATTAATAACTGTCTCAGGTCATGTGAGCGTAAGTCTTTTGAGACGTTTTCCACTCGAGCACTACTTTGAAAGCACGCAATAATAAATCAGCCGGAGGGAAACGCTGTCAGAGACTAAAGGTTCAGGGGACTGAGCTGTTTGGAGGTTCATGGTTTAGTTAATTAGTTAGTCAACCAAAGATAAACACAGTTTGTCATTTAAGCACAGACGTCCAAACAGCTGACCACAGCTGGAAGTTCCTGATCACATCAAGGCTTCAGTGACGAAGGGTCACATTAGGGGGAAGACGTACTTTCATTCATTTTAAAATGATTATTATTGTGCTGTTTTCTAATGGTCACATTGCTACTTTATTAACCCCAAAAGGGATAAGCTTTCATATTGTTTGTTTTTAGCTGTTTGTCTTTCATGTCTCTACCTGAAATTGTTTTTTAATTGCTGTTGCTGAATGAATTGAGATGAGATTTGTCTCATGACTCACCAGAATATAATTCTGGTGACCCGTAGAGGCCACAACACTTCCAAATTAAGACAACATCGGCAAATGCTGAAAACACAAATACAAAAAAACACCTGGTAGTTGCATCAAGAAATGTCTATATTTGAGGAAAAGCTTACGAACACAGAGAACACAAACATAAAATGGGATATTGGCCTGAAGGCCTTGTGTCCCCCGTCGCACAGTGGCCATGCACTGAATATATGGAAAGTTATTGGGAGTACCACATGTAGTACTGTCATTTTTGGGTTTTTTTTGCTGCTGTTTTGGGTCAAGGTGACTCATCATCAAACCCATCCAAGACCTCCATGGGATGCATCTGTGGTACAATTTTGGTGGCCGTGCACTCAACCTATCAAGAGTTATTGTGTGTACTAAGTTTCACCCGGATGGACGCACGGACGGACAGACAGCATGGTCCCCTGCCGGGGCGACGGGGGACAATAATGGGCTCATCTAATCTGGGATATTTTTCTTCTGTCACCTCAAAAGGTCAACATATGATCGGTTGTGTCGCAATGCAAATTTGCATGCAAACATTCGCAAACTCTGTCCTCACAGTGAACTATTCCTGTGCAACAGTCCAGCAAATATATCGCCCCCTTCAGAAAATCTGGGTGTATTACACTGAAATGTGCCTCGTGTGACCATGACGTGACCGAGGTCTCCTTTGGACACCACATCCCTGATATCTGTGTCAATCCACTCATCGAGGATGAGGTCTGACTCAGAGTCTGGACTGTAGTTTTTTCAGGTCCTGTATTAAGTGACTCATAGATTTATAGTACTTGTACAGTTTAGCCTGGGAGGCAGGAGCGTCTCGAAACCTCCTTCCACCCACCCAGAAGACTTCCTCTTTGCTCAATTCAAAAGGGGAAATTCAGCCCAGATGTGACTTCAAACAAAAGAAAAAGCTGCAGGGATTGGAGGTGGGATCAGGCCGGTCTTTCGCGTGACCCCAACTCCTGCTTTTCCTCGCATCTGTCTGTTTTCCTCCTCTTCTGTTCTTCCTCTCGTGATCGCTCATAGGTCTTCTGAAACAGCGGGCTGTTTGTTGTTAGCCTGCGCCGCGTCGCTCTTGCTTCGGTTGTACCTCACATCCTGTACACGGCGATAAGGAAATCCAGATTAGCATCACATGTCCAACAATTAGGATGAAATTTGTGGATTTGTGAAGCGCTTAAAAAAAAAGAATTTTGTTTTGGGCTGTTGCGTGGGACAAGCAAACACAGATCGACAATTCAGCTACCAATGTCTGGGAGGAATTGAACGTCTTTTCGTCTTTTCCAGCAATAGCAAAGAAAAACCCTGTTCTTCTATATTTCAAAGAAAAAGTGGTGCAGTGGTTATGTGATTGTGCGGTCAGACGGGATGATAACTTAAAGAACAGGACCCATTTCAACAAAACTTTGGAGAGATGGGTCTTGGCTCAGGGGAGAGCTGATTAAATTTTGAGACGAATTCGATTTCAAGTCGTTCATCTGTTTTGTTTTCTTTTGTCTCTTTCCTGCTATCTCAAGAATCCACTTTATGACATCACAAAGGGTGACACATATGTGACACAAATACCTGTAGACCAAAGTTTCAAACCTCTCCATTGTCAGTTGATGGAAAATGTTTTTGTTTTTTTTATTACCCCAACAAAGTATTCACTCTGAGTTTCCCTTCTACTTTCCCAGATTAAACACCCAAACATTTTTCTTCTCCGCCTTCTTTTCTTCATATAGAAATGAGCTTTCACTTCATTCATACAAGAATACAGGAAAAAATATATGACTTATTTTGACAGAGTTTGCAGCACTTGAGTCGTAATACTGCTTCGAATTTGCTTGGACTCTTCACCCTCCAGAGATAAGATAATGCTTTCTGGTGCTTTAGTCTTTATCAGAGATGAAGCGCCAAATGGTCCCCCGTCCCCTTCCTAACACGTGCCACCCTCCAATGGAAGGCAGCAGCAGAGTTTCCCCCATTTAGTCCAGAAACAAGAGATCTTCTTTTCCAGTGCTGAGCTTTGAGAAGTGTTTGGTGACCGAAGTGGCCACCCTGCTGCCAACCCCGAAAATGGAAATGTCTGTAGGCTGGAGTACCTTCTGCCATCCCGGATACATGCTAACATCTTGTCCAGAACAAATGAAGGTCCAGGTCTTCAAGGTCCTGGTGCTTCCTGTCTCCTGTGTGGTTGTGACACCTGGATGCTAATTGGTGACTTAAGGTGACGACTGGACGCCTTTGGTTCCAGGTCTCTTTGGGGCGCCTGGCTGAGCGGTTAGAGCATTCAACTATGATGCAGAAGGTCACTGGTTTGAATCCCACTCGGACCGATGACTGGAAAACTCTCTCTGTCCACCCAGCAGTGAATGGGAACCTGACTCGCTTTAGAGTTGGGGAAGGTAAGGCGGCAAAGGGAGAGGAGCTGGGCACCACCCTTCATATGCTGTGCCCTAAGAAATGGTGGGCCTCTAACATCCACCGCCCCTACGGCCATAAGGCTATGGGAGCTTTACCTTTACCTCTTTGGAGGATCCATTTGAGTGACTTTGTGTCAAATGAGCGGGTACTAGGGAGACTAAGATGAGGCGTACTACTTGCATTGTGAGGGAAGGTCAGGTACGACATTGTGGCCATGTAGCACATTTGTCTGGGTGTGATCCAGTGCACAGGTGCCTCAATATTGAGGATCCCAGTACCTGGAAAACGCCACGTTTCCCCTGGCTGTGGCAGATAGATGGTTACCTTTGAGAGTTGGGGATGGACTGGTGGTCTGCCTGGGTGATTGCCATCCACCACACTACAGAACCGCTTTGGTTCTATAGTGTGGTGAATGAAGTGGCGTGCTGCACCAGCGCGTGCACCCAGACTTGACCACACATCTGTGTACAGAAGCCAAAGCTTCAAAAGTGTTGCAATGTGGACACCTCAAGAAAAGAAGGTTTTAAAATGTCCCGATCACTGAGGGGTTAGCTGCTCTAAAGACATGACGCTCTCTCTCTCTTCTAAAGGGTAGTTTGGTAGAAAATCTTTTGACAAGACTGTCTGATTTAAGGTATTTTTCAGTGCGGAGAGCAGTACATGTCAGCACGAAACAGCCACCATTTATCACATCAATTAAACATGCTGCTAAGCAAGTGTCTTTTGTGTTAAGTTTGTAGAAGGCAAGAATGACAAGAATTATGTCAGCCACAGTAATCCACAATCCTCTCGTCTTGTCCTCGTGAGTGATTTCAAATCTCCCTACCCCTTTCCCCCATCTTTTTTGGCCTCTATAATCAGCTTCTCTCTCTCTCAGCAGAACTACAGGGCCTCGCTTGTTGTCAGCACGGTGTTTTTACAGCCTGACATTAGCACAGGGCAGCATTCAGCCAGGACCCGCACTCGCTCTTCCCCCAATAATTCACATGTGAGGATGCCCCGCCTTCCTCGCTACACGGCCCTGACTGAGCATCGCCGTGGTTTTGACAGCTTGGCAAAGCTTTTCACTCTTCTTAGGGCTTGAAACTTGAAACATTAATATTTTATGGATTTTAAGTGCTGCTGTAACACGCCGTCGGAGCGTTTTCTTACAGTTCAAATGTTGTTTACACTCTGCCGTCTAATTAGAGTGCTACTTCTCATCGGCCCTCTCATTCCACGTTTATTCGTGGTTATTGTGTATACCTGGACGTTGTGTTTTTTAATCAAGAGATGTTTGCACTCACTCAGCCAAATGGCGAATATGAACAGTGGTCTAAAGGCGCTCGGGCGTCGCTGCAATCTGACTCCCTCAGCTCGCTCCTTGAGAAAAATATACCGTCTCCTGTTGGCGTGCTCATTTCTCTCCGCTGTGAAAATGTACTGCTGTCTTCTGGGAACCGTGCTGTGACATTAGATGCGTGCAGATTAATAACCGACGGGGGTAAACATAACTACATCGCCTTAGAAATTAATAAACACATCGATCGCCCACTCCAAACATAATCAGCATATTTTTCTTAAAGCAAATTCTCAAGCAAGGGTCCTGATTACATCAGTGATTTGCAATGCGATTATTTCCCTCAGTTAGTTCTTTCAAAGAATGTGCCAATACTTGTGGGAAGGTATTTAGACACGAATGTTGGAAACTTTGATGTGTTTCCTCACTGTCCAGATGTAAATTCATGCAGGAGAAATGTGATAAGCTAATGATGTCTCGAGGGACAGGAGCAAATATAAACAAGGAATAAATATATCTGAATATCTGCGTATATTCCCCCCCCCCCCTTTAACACTCTTTGTGGCCAAAACGTGAGCAGATGGGTAGATCGGGCTTTGATGTGGGTCAGTGTATCTCCAGTTTTATCGAGGTACAGAAGCGTGCAGAGTAAATATGCCACACCAAAACTCTGGTCTCTGGGCGAAACAGAAGGGGAATTTTTGAGATTTAAGTGGGTGAAGATTGAAATCTGTGTGTGTTTTGGTGCCAGGGGTCTCAAAGTGCAGGTTCCGGTGCCAGATTTGACCAGTGGGTGAATTTCATACGAGCCTCATCATAAAGTCTGGCCCACAGAATCTATTTCTATATGTTTTTACCCCATTTTTCAAAACTAAATTAATTAATTTTGTATATTTGCAAGAAGAGATGTGCATGTGAATGAGTAGATTCAACACCACGCAAAGAAACTGTCTGCAGGTTGTACAGAACCAAAGTAAAAGAGCCACATGTACTGTAAGTGCATATTTATATAAACTTTATTATGCATTTGAGGGGAAAAAAGTGATGGGTGGCTGTTTTATAGTTCTGGATCTGATGGAGCAAAGTAAAGAGAAGATATTTATCTCCACATGGGAAATAAGACAGCCGCACAATATACATTAAAAGCTCCATGCATACGTGTCATGCATATAAACATACAGTGTTGCCATAAGATGAAATGTAATGGAAGAAAGTTGTGATTGTTCTTCCACCAACTAACTTGTTTGTCAGCCTGTTGCCTCCTATGTGTCCCCTACAGGTCAATTCCTTAAATTCAAGAGGATCAACAATAAAAGTGTGTCTGCATTAGTGTCAGGGGTCTAAAACATGCAGGTCCAGAGGCCAGATCTCAGATTTTTATGGGAGCTGGTTGTAAACAATATTGTAATAACTGTCACTATTGTACTAATTATCACAGTAACGGCACAAATGCACAGCAAAGTCGACCACTATAGTAGTAACTGTCACTATTTGTGGTAATTATCCTACATGTTTATTGTCCTTTTTGCACGTGAATGTTTGTAAGATTGGCAAAACTATTTTTATCCCACAATTATCTAATGTCATAAGCGCAAGGTAAAATTTTTTTAGTGAAATCAATAACTGGTTTGCAACCCCAAACCATCATATTAGCAGACTACTGTATTTTGCGCCGTCCATCAAGCTTAATAAGACCGTTATCAGGCTCGCTACATGCTAACCTGCCAACCTGCCAACCTGCCATTGCCAAGTTAGCTGGTGTTGGCTAGTTTGGTCACTCCCCAAATTATACTTTAATTACTTAAAGGAAATGTGTCTTGATAATGAACTATATCAGTCTGTTCATACTTTGGTAGAGCAAGATTTCTAAAATTGTATTACATGACACAGCTAGCTAGCACGATAGCCTCGTCCATTTTGGACAAAGTTCAGCAGCATCAAGACGGCTTAAATTTGGTGCCAGTGGAAATAACATGGAAATTATTCAAAATTCACCCTGAAATTTTGCCGCCATGAAGCTGGTGTGACCAGCCACTTGTTTGTGAACATGAAAAACATCTGCCAAAACTGACAGAGTTGTTGCACACACACACACACACACACACACACACACAGACACACACACACACACAGAGACACACACACACACAGACACATGCACACACACAGACACAGACACAGACACACACAGACACACAAAGACACACACACCCG
>OMMV01063640.1:29613-48877 GCA_900302635.1 Chatrabus melanurus
ACGGCGCTGAGTTCCAAAAAGAGAAGAGGGGAAAAAAAAGAAAAGACAGACGTAAGAGGAAAAAAACCGGATCTGACTGTCGTTGCTGGCGCGCAGATATCCGGACGGCGGTGCGGACTGTCATGCAGGCAGACATGCGGCTCCGCACAACAGCGCATTTAGGAGAAGAATCGAACCGCACGGACCTTTACGCACCGCGGTGCCGGACGCAGGCTTGAAGACGGGCGCAAAAGTTGAAGGCAGCGGCGGGTTTGCTGAAGGATTAAAGCTCGGTAAAGGTACAGTGGAAAGAAAAGCGACTGTTGAATTTAAAATTTGGATTTGACTTTTCAGCTAAAGAAGAAAAATGTTTTTCCACAAAGTGTTCCAAATGTCTTTAACGCGGAATGAAAATGTTTTTGTGAATAGTTTGAGGATTATTGCGGTTTTGTGGTTGAGATGATCGCCGCTCACTGGGCAGCCTTTGAAGTCAACCTGCCTCTTAAACCCACTTTCAACTTTTAATTGCGTTTCTCTCTGTAAATCCTCTTCTAATCCGATTCACTTGATCGCATATTTTGCGCTTCTTCGACTGGAAATTATTTTTTGAAAGAGTGATTTATCTCATTTATTTCTAAAGTCCGCCTCAAATCAAGCAGCCACTTTCAAATCTTTTTCATTAATTGACATTTTCTTTGTGCTGCTGTAATTTTCTTGATGCTGCCGCACATTTTATCGACTCCTGTTCTTGCTTTATTCTCCCCGTAGCTTATTTGATTAAATTTAGCTCTTTCAATTTGGAAAAGTAGATCACAGATGTGTGTCAAAGGATTGCTTCTCATCTCAGCCACAAAATAAATTCAGTGCAGGCGCCATCTCATCAGCAAACATTGCAAAGAAGCATGATGGCCCCCCACCCTCACCTTTTTTTTATTTTATTCACGTTTTTTATTTGCCATCCATAAATTCCTGTCATCATTTTGGTAATGTGTGCACACACTAAACAGAAAACACCTTAATCCACATTCCCCTCGGCTGCTTCACATCCTTCCTGTTATTGTGTCATCCACAAGCTTCACTTAAGATGAAAGTGCACATCACATCCTCTTTCAATCATGTGTGAAAGCTGTTAGATAGGTAATAAAACTTAGAATAATGGATGCAGGGTCCGCTGTAATCCGGTGGCCTTGTGCAGAAAAAAAGAGTCTGGATCAATCATTATATTGCAGGTGGACGGACTAAATTATTTTCCAATCCAGTAGGGTCTGTGTGGTGAGAGGAGGTGCTGGTCTGCAGCTAGAACAACAAAAATATAACCAAATATTTGATAACAAATCATTTTGAGCCATTTCCCAAGAAAAAAGGGGTATTTTTTGACTTGTTCCAGCTCATTTTATTAAAAATACACCTAAAAATACCTGACATTTAAACTTCTTTTAAAGGATCGTACTTCTTCTTTTGCCGTTTGAACCCAAAATGTGAAAGTGTTGCACACATTGCACAAAATGACATATTTTCTAACCCACAGAGGAGACATTCAGTTTCCTGCCTTTCCTGGGTGTCATTTGGCCCGTTTCCACCGCAGGAACTCGGCCGACTCCCCAGATTTCATGAACGTTAACAGGAGTGGCCGGTAATTGGCCTCCTTGGCCGTTGTGTCTGCACTGCGGTGAAGGCCCACCGGGCTCGCAGTGACAGCAAGCATCTAAAGCTAGTGATAGCTAGCAAGCAAACTTTAACCTTAACGTTAGATGGAAGACAACTTAAAAAAAAGTTTGGTTGCTAGCTATCATTATCACTAGCATCTAATGTTAGCGCGCTAGTCAGAAGGCAAAAGCAGGAGTAATTGATGCTTTTTTAAAATTTGGCTTCCTACTAGATGGCTATAGATAGTGCTTGGTTTACTGGACTCTGGACTTCTCAATTGCAACATCCTTTCCAATGCAACGTCCATCATCGGGGAAAAAAAGCAGCGAGTCATTTGTCCCCGCGTTGCTGGTGCACGGAGGTCTGTGGCGCAGTATTCTGTTGGTTTTGCGGTTTGAGCCACTTTTGTTGTTGTGGTCATTCACATGCTTGTAGTCCTGCTTCAAGTTTTCTCTTTTCGCTCTGCACTGTTTCGCGGTGTGTTTAATTCCGCCGGTGTCCAGGTGCGCTGACGTACATTTTCTCATTCCTCAAGGAATGGGAATAAGTTTTACGCTTTATTGTGCTATCCTCTGCAATTTTATATACTGTATTGATTATGTATGTGTATTTTTATTGCCAAATAAATCCATCCATCCATCCAAGGATTCAAGTCCTTGCTGGACCTCGTCCGTTGCCTGTACGTCCTCGTTGGTCTATATTTCGGCTCTGCTATCCATTCTTTTTCATCTCTTCTGCTCGGTTTTAGAAATGACGCTTGGTGTTGTTGTCGTCTTCTCTTGCGTGAGTTCAACCAATCAGTGTTGAGCCCCGCCCAACAGCATTTCAGGGCCGCTCAGACGTACATACCCCACAGCAGCGACTTATTTGCCCCAGAAAAAGGACTCCGATAAGTAATCTTTCAGGGGCGGTCCCTGCGGTGGAGACACGTGCAAAGGTGTCGGACCCCCTAAAATGGCCCTCAAGTCCCTGCGGTGAAAATGAGCCTAAAAGCTTCATTTTATTTTAAAATCAGTTTGTGATACTAGAAAGTATCTTAGAGATGTGATCCATTCAAACACTGAGTGTGCAGATTTTCTTTTTCGATTTTTGTATTTAAACCGTTATTTGCAGTGTAACACGTTCAGGCCTTCATCGACTGTGCGGCTGTGCTGCGTTCATCGCTGCTGTAAAAGTTTGACACGCTCGGCTGTATTTTAAACATGATGTGAAATTGAAGACAAAAGCCAAACACTTCTCCAAAATGTGTTTATTTTTAGTGGATCTTCTGATTGCAGCTTCCTATCGTGACTCTTCACAAAACATTTTCCACTGCAAATGATGGTAAAAATCCAAGCATCTGACAAATAAAAACCTTTGCAGGCACATTGTTCACTTTGTGGTACCTCTTTGAGGAGGGTTTTAAGTATCAGGAAGTTAATTTTAATGTTCCACCAGAATGGACTGAAACCAAGGGCACCCAGGAAAGGCAGAAAACATTTTTTAATGTCTCCTTTTCAGTTTTATGGTTTAGGAAAAGATAGTCAGTAAAGTAAAATTTTGAGTAATTATGTCCTGTACAGGCCCTGAGGCCCATCAGGGCGGGGCTTATCCCTGGATACTGTAGCTTGACGCGGATGAGAGTCTATGACCCCCCCCTGGACGCGATGCCATTCCAGCACAGGTTACTTCCCCAGGCAAAGCTGGTACCCATTTACAGCTGAACTGGGACGATGCAGATAAAGGGCCCTATCTTCCACCATAAAGCTGTGCAAGTGTTATTGCTAGCTTCCATCCAGCCTGGCTGTCATTTTGACACCCTGCACCTGTGTCCTCTAAATAACAATACCACTTGTGCTCCTGTGGGTGTGTTGGTCTAAAAATGAGGTATGGTCCGGCGCAGAGCTGATGCTTCAATATCATCCGTCACCAGAAAGTGTTTGCACCTTAGACCATGAGAAACTTGGTCTTAAGTCCAGCACTGTCTGGAACTGTACAAAGAACAGTAAGCTGTGCCTTACATAAGTGGCTTCCCAATGCACGTACATTCTGCTTGCCTGCACATATCATCACTCGTCCCCTGCAATGGTGTAATATTAACACAACGTATTATGGTCACTGCAAGCAAAGAAAAAATGGGGCTGGAGGAGGGAGCTCGATCTCTCACTCTCGCCCTCTGAGAAAGGAGACATTATATGCATAAAATACATAATGAAAGTGTATTATAACCAACTATAAAATGAAATAAGAGTAAACAGTCATGGCAAAAACAAAAAAACCCTCATCAGTGCTTCACCTCAGGCAGCATTGGTGGCCACTGTCTGCTGTGCACTCTTGACAAGTTTGCACTAATCTGTTAATGCATCAGAAATCCTTTTGCTTGCGTCCGCTTCATGATTACCACAGCGTTGTGTGCCTGGTGCAGTCCACTTTTTGGGATGAACAGGTGCCACTCTGATTGGTTGATATCATGTTTGGACTACAATACGCCAATGTCTAAGAACACAGTAAATCCAGACCATTTGCACACTCTGTACCCGTCTTTACGCCTGCATTTCCCATGGAAAAATACACTCAGATATGCCCCAAATGGACTTGCACCCACTGTGCAATTCGTTTTTGCGGCCGCTATCAAAATAGGGTCCAAAGTGCCAAAATGTCAAAATCTGATCCCACAGGGCGTCTGGCTCTGCTATATTTTGAGCTCAAGCATCAAAATGTCCAATATGGACCTTTAATGAGGCACTCGTCTTATTAATTAAAAATCTGCTTTTTGTATGTTTGTCAACTGATCATAACTTGAACTATATGTTTTTAAGTGACTTTTTTTAAACAACACTGTTAAAAACAAATTACATCAGCTTCTAAAATGAATAAAAATGTGATTTTTAACAGATATTTTGATCCATCTCTTTGGAGATTCCAAACCTATGTTTTGTATTGCAGTGGCAGGGTAACGTTTCTCTTTACATTAAAATCATATATTTTCCTTTTAAGCTTCTTCAGGTGTCTTTTTGTCGGGATCAAAGCCGGTACGAAAATGTTTTAAATCTATTCTACATCAAGGATAAAATGATGGTGTAAAAAGTGAATTAAATCAAATATTATTCAAATAATAGCTGTTTGTGAAATGTCTTTAAACATCTTAAAACCATTAATAAATTGATTTAAACGTAAATTTGATGAAATGGTTTTAACAGATTTTAAACTGTTCAACAGTAAGCACGATAGAAATATTTCAACAGCTTTTAAACCTAATTAAAAGAATGAAAACAATTGAAAAGATGTTAATTTTATTCTCTTAAATTTGGCTGCATTTGAGACATCCTGGTTTTTAGTTGTCGTTTTGTTTTTTTTGTTTTTTTAAATGCAAATACTTTACAGACAAAAGTTTGTAAAGGCAAAAGTTCAAAAGTTTGGTGGAAATGATTTCCAGGTCTGGAACAAACCTATTTATGCTGGACATTGTTACATGGACAAGGCGTGTTTGAATAACGATAGGTCATCATATAGGGACTGCGAAATGTGATTAGCATATATGATCCCAGTAAACACGGATAAGTTAACAGTGAATGTCATTGAAGGTTAGTGTTGACTGGGGTCATCCATGGTTGACATTAGTATGTGAGGTTACAGTTTTGGCCCATTATCAGTCAAACGCATATCAACGTACAACCTATTCTCATGAAATGTTGGTACTAAAACATACAAAACGTCATGCGCAATAATTCACATATAACCCACTTAATCATCAGGCGGCAGGCTGTGATCACGTGACCAAAAAAACAAATCATACGAACCGCTTCATGAGAATACATGGTGACGTAACCGAGTCGGACATAAAGCCAATCATTTCAGGAAAACTTTCATCTTTGGGTGGAGGTTAAACGATCAGTCCGACCTGTTTGTGTACAAATGGACGGCATTTATGAACCACTTTCATGCTCAAAGCACTTTCCAGTGATGCCTCACATTCACCCATTCAGACACACATTCACACACCGATGTCAGGGTGCTGCCATACAAGGCGCTCAACAGCACACCGGAATCAACTCGGGGATTAAGGGCCTTGCCCAAGGGCCCTGAATGATTTTCTGGTCTGACGGGGATTTGAACGGAAGATAACTCAAGAAGTAATGGATGCAGTTCGATGAAATTGTGCTCGAGCCAGAAAAGTTTATTATGTCTATAAGATAAGGTGATTTTTCAAGAATTCTGCACTAGAATTCTGGCCACCAGAGGGCGGTATTGTGGAGAAGAGTTCATCAGATAGCCAACCGTCATAAATCAACAAAGAAGACGACGCCTATTAACAAGTTCCTGATTTTTCTTATTGACGGTGTTACGGCCTCTCCGATCCCTTATAGTTTTAAATGATTCTATACCATAAGCTGCTTTAAATTAGTTTCAAACCAGATAGTAACTGACTTTGAGTTAGTTTTAAACAAGAATCTAGATTTAACCTGGCTACAAATGGAAAAACTGCTTTGGAGGGTTATCAAAAATTAAATGAATTTCTTTGGATTCTGCAGGTAAAGACATGGCCTTGGGTTGGTATTATGTATGTTTATTTGTTTAAGGTTTTGAGACATTTTATTAAAAAACAGTTCATTGTAAAAAATAATTGACAGGTTAATAAATGATGAAAATAATCCGGAGCTGCAGCCTTGAGGCTCTTAGTTCATCTACTCTCTCCGCCTCTAATTCTGGTCTTCAGGGTCGATGATGGTGCGTTTTGACAGACACATAATCCTCCTCCTCCTCCTCCTCCTCCTTAGGCCACTTGCTAAACGCTTGTAAACACTTGTGTGTTCACGCTCTCAGCTCTTTTCAAGCACAAACAATGCGACAGTTGTAGCTCGTCTTGCATTCCTTGTTTTTTATGTCAATCCATCCTGGTTCAAAATGAGCTGAGACCTTTATTAGCGTTTTCTCTTTTTAGCGCGATTTCCATTAAGCATAAGCTTCAAACCTCTGTGAATTCACGAGCGCGTGTCCTTGCAGTGCACCGTTCCCTCCATTGATGGAGCGCGAGGGATAAAAGCCTTCTTTATGTCTCTGAAACCGGATGCACAAGAGCAGTTCTGAATAATTATCAGACGCTTAGATTTTTTTTTCACTTGTGAGTGAATAATTCCACGTGTGCTGTGTGTTTCTGTTTGGCAGAGAAGCAGAGTTGGTGTGTGTGTGGGCATGTGAAAATACCGGGACAGAGAGGACGAGAGAATACGAGAGGCACCTTGTGCAGCAAACAATCCCACCCCTTGAAAATACTAATCCCTGCATTTCTGTTTTCCCGCAGATCTCTGCATCCAAATGTCACCCCCCTTGGACTCTACCCCAGTCGGGGACCATCAGTGTGTGACAGACAGGCGACCGGAGCCGGCGGTGGCTCTCTACTGCGTGGCTTCAAATTGGCCCCGGCTGAGCTCTGCATGGAGCTACGAGTGAAGAGTCCGGCTATGGTCTGACGTCTCAGCATGGATGGAGTCGGGCAGAGGACTGGCCGCCGCTAATGAGACCATCACTCTTCAACTGAGGACTAGCATTTACGGGATTAGTCTCACAGTTTCCTGCTCTTTTCCCAGCTAAACTGCATCATTACCACACCCTCCAAAGTGGACGTTCTTGGGTTGGGTTTTTTTTTTTTTTTTTGGCTGGATATATATTCTTCATGCCTTTCTCATTTTCATATTTTATCCCCACATAGTTTTTATTGTTGGTTTCCCTTTTCCTGTTTTGTTTTTCCACTATGGAGTTTCTGGCTGGACCCTGGAATAAAGATTGGGCTTCATTTTTGCAGTTTTGGTTGACTGTCATTTTAAGCCTCCAAATGCAATTCAGCCCGGGTGCTTCCTGCCCGGTAGAGTGTCGTTGTGACAAATCGTATGTGTACTGCAACGAGCGCAGCCTGACATCAGTGCCTCTGGGGATGGAGGAGGGCTACAAGGTCCTCTTCCTTCACAACAACCAGATCAACAATGCTGGCTTCCCTCTGGAACTTCACAATCTGGCCTCTGTGGAGACTGTTTACCTCTACGGGAACCAGCTGGACGAGTTCCCCATCAACCTCCCGAAAAACACCAAGGTGCTGCACCTCCAGGAGAACAACATCCAAACCATCTCCAAGGCAGCCCTGGCACAGCTGACCCAACTAGAGGAGCTGCACCTTGATGACAACTCTATCTCCACAGTTGGGGTGGAAGAAGGGGCCTTCAGGGAAGCGATCAGCCTCAAACTCCTTTTCCTCACTAAGAACCACTTAAGCAGTGTTCCCATCGGCCTTCCTGAGGACTTACAAGAACTGCGACTGGATGAGAATCGCATTGCTATCATTGCAGAGGAGGCATTCCAGAACGTGACACGCCTGCAGCGCCTCCTGCTGGACGGGAACCTGCTGATAGATGAGGGCATTGCACCAGGGACCTTCCGGGATCTGACCAACCTCCGTGAGCTGGCTCTGGCCCGGAATTCACTCACCTTCCCCCCTCCCCTCCTGCCCACCCAGTCACTGGTCAAACTCAGCCTGCAGGAGAACCAGATAGACAAGATCCCTGTGGATGCCTTCTCTGGCCTTCACTGGCTGGAAAAACTGGATATCTCCAGCAACCAGCTTCAGACTCTTACACAGGGCGTGTTTGATAGCCTGTCAAGCCTGAAGCAGCTCACAGTACGAAACAATCCCTGGCGCTGTGACTGTGCAGTGAAATGGGTAGTGGTGTGGCTCAAGTCATTGCCTCCCTCCCTCAACGTCCGAGGGTTCATGTGCCTGAGTCCAGAGAAGGTTCGTGGCATGGCAGTCAGAGAGCTCACACTGGATATTATCGAGTGCCCCGATGAGGCCGAGCAACCGGTGTGGCCCACTCTACGTTCAACACCCCCGCCACCACTTACCACCACCCCAGTCACTACCATGGTTTCCACCCTCATTACCACCTCCATCCCCTACTACTTTGACTCACCCTCCCCTCCCTTACCCCCAGTTCATAATATCCCTTCAGGGCCCCTGCCTCCTTATGAGGACCCCCTTCAGATTTCCTTCCTCGTGGTTAATGCAACCTGCATTGAGGTGAGCTGGGTTTCCTACTTTACTGTCACAGCCTATAAGGTTACTTGGGTCAAAAGGGGCCAAAACCAAATAAATGAAGGGATGCAGGAACGGACGGTCAGTGGGGATCGGCGACACATCAGCCTCAACAACTTGGAACCCCGGTCTATGTACAGGATCTGTGTGCATGTGCTAGATACTGTTAATTCCTACAGGCCAGGAGAGGATACTATATGCTCTGAGGCTAGGACCAAGTCGGCCTCATCTGCAAAGTCACCCGGCTCAGAGCAAGCTGCTCAGGAGGGCTTCAACTCCACCTTGCTAATGGCTGGGATCATAGGTGGGGTGGTGCTTATCATCCTGGTAACGCTACTCAGCCTGTTCTGCTGGCACATGCACAAGAAGAGCCAGGCGTCGTCGACCAAGTGGAAATACAACCGGGGCAGGAGAAAAGACGACTACTGTGAGGCTGGAACCAAGAAGGATAACTCCATTCTGGAGATGACTGAGACCAGTTTCCAGATAGTGGCGCTGAACAATGAGCAGCTGCTCAAGGGAGATTTCCGCATTCAGCCCATCTACACACCCAACGGGGGCATTGGATTTAGAGATTGTCACCTCAGTAACAACAGCATAGCCTACTGCAAGAGCAGTAATGTGCCCAGTACAGAGTTCTGCCACACGTGATGCAGACACGCAGACAGAAACACTTCATGCATAATCACACGTTTGTGTAGACAAGAACAACCACAAAATCTAGTGAAATATACCTGTACTATATATATTTCCAAGTTCTGTCCAAGATGTAATTTATACTGTGGATAATAATGTGGGATATCTGCTATCTTTTTTATTCTTAGAAGAGGAGTGTTTCTTTTTTTATAACCAGCAGGGTTTTGAAAGTTGTTTTCACGGTCAGTACTGTACATGAACATGGATTTGTACAATCACGGCACCCTGGGTGTAGCTCGGAAATGTTGGGCACTTACAGAGGGCTGGGATGCTTTGCTAACCACAGCAGCAAAATAAGTTGGTTTCCCCCCCCCTCTGCTTGAAACACTGCAAACAGCACCAACAAAATACAAACAGTGCTGATTAGAGAGCCGCAGAAATACGGCGCTGCTTCATTGGTGGCATCATGTAAAAAATAAGTCATTGAAGTGCACTTTATTATTCGAGAAAGTGAACGTTGGTGGTAATCACGTGATTGTGTGAGGCTGCGTCTGGAGAAAATCATCATAGAGGGATATTTCCCAAAAGTGCCAAAGTGCATCTTTGTTCTGTTGAATTTAAATAGAACAAAAGTGGGCTTAAGCCAAGAGGAGCGTTTAGAAATCCTTCCCTCCGAAGAAGAATGTCATTTTCAGCCAATTTGTTTATACAATGAGGGGAAAATGTCTTTAAAAAATAAGTGCAGTACTTAACGTGAGCCTAGAAAGCAACACGGGATTATTTTTCTAATGAGGATGTGCTGAGGCCTGAAAATCCTTTTAAAGAAATTCCCAATTTGCTACGCTTTATTCACTATTCTGTCATCACACACTGAAAAAGGACCAATTCAGGATATCTGAGGGTGTTAAATGTTCCTCTTTCTGATCCGGGATGAATGGCAAGCAGCAGTTGGATTATATTATTAAACTTGGGTGAAGGGAACAGCTTCTCTTTGTTCTTAAAGGGGTCATATTGTTAAAAAAAAAAATTTGCACTTAAATATGGTTGTTGTTTAATGGCCACAAAGTCACACAAGTCTAAAGTCTGTGCATGTAGAAACTCTAAAGTTATCACAAAAAGTTAGGCATAATGTTGCTTCTTTTTTTTTTAAGGTTTCTGTGATGTATGTCACAGAAGTCCATATCTGGACTCCTGCTTCCAGTCTGTGCAACACACCCACACGGTCTGTGGGAAACACCCCAGCTATTGGAAGGGAAAGGGGGTGTGGCCAGCAACAGCTCATCTTCATTTAAAGCAACAGGCACCAAAAGAGGTTCTTAGAAATCTAAATTTTTTTTTTAAGATACATAACCTCAGTGTCTGAAGTACGTTTGGCTACAAACGTGTATATCTGGTTTTAAAATATATTAGCTTGTTTAAAAAGTTGAATAATATGACCTCTTTAACAAAGTTAAATCCGACAAAAATGCTCCTTTCATTTCTACACAAACCAAAGTGATGTTTTAAATGATTTATGCTGTTCAAGCAACAGTCCAAAACCCAAAGATATTCAATTTACATCAACAAATAATGCAGAAAATCCTCATGATTGAGAAACTGGAACAAAAGTTTACTTTTCCGTGATAACTGACTTAAACAATTAATTGATTATCAGCCCACTGACTGACTCTAACAATTGTTTCAACTCTAGAGAAGTGAGTCATGTGATTATTAATCAATACAGTCAGCGCTCAAACTGCACTGTTAGTGTATTTAATCATTAAAAAAATACTTTGGCAGATTTGGATTTAAAGTCTCAGTCACTGTGTTGCTGGCGTTAAGGTCAATTTTTGAGTGGCTGTTACTGAGGATGTGTGAAGAGAGGCCACAAGGGGGCAGTTTGTCTCAGTGCTGTTTGTGTAGAGGACAGAGAGCTGCAGAGATTACCTCCATCATCCCCCCTGGAGTCCATTACCCTGATGACATTACTCACGCTCAAACAGCATTGTTGCCACTATTATTGCTCATCGAGCTACTTAATGATGTGGAATCTGGTTTGTGTGTCGGGCTGGCTAAACGACGTGGATTTTCACCACATCGCGGGGGAAAACCCATTTTCCAGCGTCTGTGAGGTCCAGAGAGAGAGATGATAAATTTTCACAAGACTCACTAACACTAATTACACAGCCACTTTTTTCAACCTTGCCCCAGCATTCATTAGCCTCTTTGATAAATTAGGAAATTATAACTGAGCGCACACTCCGCCCATCAGCCTCAAATCGTGTTGCAGCTCATCTGGTTTCATAAATTGTCCTATTGGGGACATTTATCAGACTGTCCACTTCATTTACCGTTTTCTCACCTGAACAACACACCTGCTCACTTCACGACAAACTATCTTAGTCTCTCTCTAAGCTAATGCTCACATGTGGATTTTTGTGGGAAAACATCGTAACGTGAATTCCAATTTTGCCGAATCAGGGGCTTGAATTTGCAGAAAGAACTCAAAATATTTGCTTTAGAAATATCTGAGGTGTTTTCATGTTGAGTTCAATTTTGGTGAACTTTGACACATCGTCCAATCACAACTTGATGCCACTGACCTTTGAGGCAACGGAAGCAAAACCGTTCAAAATACAGCCAGTTATCATATTTGTTAGAGGTGTCACATTCATTTCTAAAATTCTAATTTATTGACATGAAAACTGCCCCCAAAATATATCCACATACTCTGCAGTCAGTTGTAAGTGAACACAGTGAAAAAGCATTTTCTGTTCACGATGAATCTATGAATGTTCGTCCTCCAAATGAATACAATCAATCTGCAACTTGCAATACCCATTTCAACCACAGGGGCAGCATGACAGCCATTTTTGGAAAGGTGCTGCACGCTTCCAGATTCGGAACAAGGCTCTAAATCAATGCCTCAGTTGCCTAGCAACCTTGCACGTTACTCTTTCTAAAATAGTTTATGGTTAGGATAAGCTTAATTTTTCTGAAATGCATAAAAAGTCTGTACAATGCTTCTGTATCCGGGCAGCGGCTTTGACTTCCGTAAGTCTTGCCAATTCTGGAATTTTCCACCTTCGCATACTGCATGGAGCATTGGCAACAAATTCTCTTCAAATCTTCAATGTGATTCAAAAATGACAAACTGTGTCAAAAGCTGGAGTCAGATTGCAAACATGGTAAGAAAGTGATTATTCAGCATTAGTTCGCCCCCTCATGGAAACACTTTTTAGTATTTCCGGTACATGCAGGGATGTAAACAAATGCTATGATGCACTTAGCATGCACACAGTGCCATTAAATGGAAGTATGTTTTTGTTTTGCACAATATGCAGAGTTGGAAAATTCCAGAACTGGACCAGATTATATCAGAATTCTGCTCCTACACAAGACGTCCGTACATGCACAAAGCCGTTGCATGAATCCGGAAGTATTGTTCAAATTTCCAGACTTTTTATTGTACATTTCCGAAATGAAACCCAAACCTCAGCTCTTATCCTAACCCTAAACTGTTTAAGAGAATGTAACGTGTGGTTGCTAGGCAGCTGAGGCATCGTCTTAGAGCCTCATTCCGAATCCAGAAGCGTGCAACGGACTTCCGAAGATGGTGATCAGTTTCAGGAGTCCAAAATCTTCAGAGATGGGCCACCTTGGCTTACTGCGCCGCAACATTTTAACCTTTATCAGTCAGGTAACCAGTAACCAAGCTGGCTAGCTGAACTAGTTAGCGTATAGCAAGCTCTAAAACAAGCATTTTGAGCCATTTGCGAGCACATCATTTTTTTGCGATAATGTGTACCAGTTTAAATTTGTACACAAAAAAAATTTCAGCTTTTGCAGTCATCAGACATTTGTGTATATTTATCAGCCAAAAGCTAACGATGCGTAGCATCACTAAGATCACAGTTCCATGCAAACATGTGGATAAAATGGAATTCCCTATCCCGAGTGTGTCCGAGTAGCTCCACGTTTGATCCCTGCGTGAGCTCAGTTTTCCGGCTCACGGTGGCAGCTCTGTGCATGTGAGCAGCCGCTAAGAGGTCTTCTTTATGTGCTTCTAAAAAAGATGATATTTGACTTGACAAGATTTTATTTTGAGGGGCCAAGCTTAAAGAATTCCTACTGTCAGCTCCTCTGCTCCCCCCCAACTCATCTCCTCATAATCCTCAACCAAAAAAGGCAGGAAAAATATGCCGACCTTATTTTCAGTTGGCCGCGTGAAGCAGGGAGAAAGGAAGCACAGGAAAAAGGATCGCATTCACCGTTTGTGCGCCGCACAGGACTCGGCACAAACGACAAAGAATATTAAAAGTGATTTTTAAGGGCTTATCCAGTTGTTATCCTAAAGGTATCTTTGGAAGGATTTGGCCTCAGCTAATAGCTGCTCTTCCTGGAATTCCAGCAATAGTTCCGCTACCACTCAGAATTAAATACAATGTGATCCACAAACAAATAGTTTTAAACAAAGTGAAAAATTAGCTGAATTAAAGAGGTCATACTGGAGTAAATCTTTTCATTTATTTAGATAATATGGTTTGGGTTTCTTGTTATACAGCCTCAAAGTCACACAATTCTGTCTGTGTAAAAAAAAATCCCCAACTCTGAGGAAAATTCAGAACCGAAACAGCTTGTTTTAGAATTCTGTGACATATGTCACAGAAGTCCACATCTGAACTTCTTGCTCTATGAGACACGGCCACACAGTCTGCAGGTGAGACTGATTTTGTTCAGCCAGGGGCGTGGCGAAAAGCAGAAACTCCCACTTAAAGGTCCAGGCACATTTTTTTTTTAATGCATGCTTCAGTGTTTGTGTGGTTTTGAAGCATTTTAATAAACATGAAGAGGCAGCGGTGGGCTTGGTGGCCGCTCGATTTAGGCTTTGGAAATTAAATAAAGTAGCTCTTTTAAAGATACATGTAACTTCAACCACACCTGCTTCTAATTTCCATCTTGCATGCAATGACGAGATTATTCCCTGCAACAGTCCCAGACATGTCCAGCAGGTGGCCGATAGGTATGGTATATTACATAAGCAAAACAAATAGAACAAACTGGTGTATGAAGGGTAATTAAATTTGAATAATTTTATCCTCATTATGTGCTCTTTTAATTTGGAGACTTACAAGATGATGCCGTTTATTGTTTTTCAGTTATGTTAAATTGAACGTGATGGACTTGTTTATCTATTCACTCGCTGCATTTTTCAGGGTACATACCCAGGCTTTGGAAAAGGAACATCTATTACTCCGACACCTGGCTATCTATATTAATTTACAGAAAACTTGTGTAATATGACCATTTTAACATGTCATTTAATCTCCTAAGTCTTAAAAATCTTTTTTGTTTTAACAAATTTTTTCACATAGAAACCGTATATAAAGCTGTTTAAATTGTATAACATTATAGAAATATCTTTATTACTGACGAGCCACATAACTGGATGATTTACACGATCATGGATTGGTCGTGGCAGAGGAATTTGATGCTCTTTAAGATGATTAGTTTTGATGATTAATATTTCCATGATGGGCTTTATTGATCTTCTGTGGTTATCAAAGTGTCTCTATTTTTTTTTTCTACTAATGTCCACATATCAGCGCACCCAGTACACACGGTCCATCACGGCACACCTGACCTGCGCTCTGATTGGCTCTGATCCACAAACAGTTCATCTTTTGGGTTTTGCGACACACTGCACCAGCGCTAACCGTAATCTCATACCGTAACACTTCAACATTTACATTGGATCTTGCGCAGCTTGTTGTGTGTTTGAGATTAAAAAAAAGCTCTATTTTAAGTCACTAATTAAATGCTGATCAAAAAAAATAAAAAAATCAGGTCAAGCTTTTGCAACATATAGTATCTGTGTGAATGTGCAGTGTCGGATAATTGCCTTACCTTTTATGCAGAACTGAATGCTTCAGAGAGAGAGAGAGAGAGAGAGAGAGAGGACAACGGGACGGAGGAGAGTGGAAAGCACATTTCTGTAACAGATTGCAACAACAGTATTAACAGGAAATACAACACAGAGTGTGACGTACAGTAGCTAACGAGAATGTTCATCCATAGTGCCAGAGCAGAACGCGGCACACAGCAAATAAGTCTGCCTCACTTCTGCAGCACGCATTACTCTTAATTTTCTACTCGCCTGATGGAAGAACACGGCTGCACCACCCGTGGCAGATGGATTTACACAACTTGTTACAGACTTGGTGGGCGGTCACACGAGGAAGTAGCAACAAACCTGAAGTGCGTAGTCGAGCGGCATAAGCGTGAAGAAGCTTGGCGATATGAGATCCGAGTGCGGCTTTTGTCAATTTGGAGCTGTTCATCATAAGTAGCCAACAGTCTGTTTGCAAATGATCAAATAAAGATTCTAGAAACCAAGAAAAATTCTACAACCAGAGGCATCAAGTAAGAGAGTCGCATCAACGGACGTTCAACGTTCTAATCGGGCAGATCGTGTGCTGATCATAAATAGTATTGATCTTTAACTGTTTTGCCTTTTACAAGTCGAGCACAGCGCCGCTAGCATTTGCTGCCGACTTCTGGGAGTTGTTGAGAGGCGCCATTGGTGTAAAAATGTGGACCATTGGCGTGTATCTTACTCAATGGTTCTGTCTAGCACTAGAAATGTGTCCAACGTCATGATAGCTAACACCAAAAAAAAAAAAGAAGATCCTGGATCCATCTCAAAATCGCCTCAAATCTTCCTTGAGCCAAATTCCCATCCTCTTTCAAAATGAATCGAAATCAGAGCGCGATTTCAATTCGGTGAGATATTTTGCTGACGAGCACCGGTGGCAACATGACATCCTTGACAGAGGTGGAAAGCACTAACTTGTTTGTAACCTGATGAACACGATTCAAGAGCAGCTGAAGAAGCTTGTTTTTGGTCTCGGTAACTAGCCAAGCTAGCTGGCTCGACGAGCTCGTGCCGTGCCTGGGCTCAGCCAGCACAGTTGCATTCCAAACAATGAGAGTTACTAAGAAAGATATTTATACGATTCAGGCTGACAAACTACATCTGTTAACGGAACGGTTTGTGCTCTGGATTACGACACTGAGAGCTAGCGTAAGAGTTGTGTTTATTAACAGCCGTCGTCTCATTGGTCGGCACTCCAGTTTAAAGACGGCTCGTGTTTGGGTGGTCACAGTGTTGAACTCAACATGGAATATCCATGTGGATAAGTCGAGCTAATACCTGCCTTGACCAGATCTTGCCTTGACCCTTGACCAGATCTGTCCCAATTCGCTCTGAAACGTCAAATCAAACTTCCACAAAAACAAACAACCAACCAAACTTGTCCAAACCAGATCTGGTGCAGATTTTGATAGCGTTTCTTGGTATGAGCCAGATTTGGTTAGGGGATCTGGATCAGAACTCTGCTAACTCACAACTGAATACTGATATATATTTATACACCTATTTGATCCAAATATGAGCCATTTCTACTTTGAGTCTGCTGACTGCCAGCAAAGTCCTGGTGACACCGCCCACTTCCCATTGTACCTAAACTGGAATTTATGGAACACTCCAACCACCGTGGATCTGTTGATCTGGAAGCAAATTCTGCCCAAAGTCAGTCGCCGTCAGTGTTGGCGTTTGTTTAGTCCAGGTTCAGGGTGCCAAGAAGTAATTTCCCTGAAAGCTCATTTATTCATTAGAAATAACAACAGTGGTTGAAACGGAATTAAGTCACATTTTGTAACGCCACGCAAATTCACCAGATTTTGCATGATTGTATTTAGCGTCATAACCTTTCATTTCCATGGACTTCTCACCAAGTTTTAGACTTTAAAACATTTTTCTCCTTAGCACCCAATGGAGATACGAGCGTCTGTCCTGAAGGTTCTCATGGTTTTGAGAATGTAGGCTGGAAATTTACACTGCATGTCAAACAGCTTTCCATCCTGACACGGCGGCGTTCCGTTAGTGACCCACACCGAGACGTTTGTTAGGAACCAAAGTTAAATTTCTGTTTTCATGATGAATTATTGATGTTGTTCCATGTATGTGCCTTGAGGTTGAACTTACAATGTAAAGTCCTTGAAACCTTTAAATGTTTTTGCACAAAATGTAAATACTTAAGTGAAACTTTTTGAAAATAAAAGAGCCATTGGATTTGAGTGATCCGTCCTTTCTATGTCCAAACTCTAAAATAGTGTTTGTGCTCGCTGTGGTGATGATGCTTCTTTTCCCGGATCCCTTTTGGGTCAAAACACGAGTAATTCAGATTTGTGCTGCATCACACCATGTCAACTTATCCTGTTACTTCTATACTGGAAGCTTCAGCGTGGCCGCAGCAGCTTAACGTTCGGTTGGGGAAAATCCAGGATATTCTCTCATTCCACGTCCATGGCACAAATAATTCCCAGAACAGGCGTTCTGTCCAAATCCCTGCGTTGTACCAAAGTCTACTCTGTCTTCCGTCTCTGACCACAATTCGGTGTTTGCAATGCAGAGTTTACTGAAAGCCGCATTAGCCCGAACGTAATTCACTACGACAATTAACCACAAGTATTTGACTGTAATGTAACAGGATGTTCCACTTTGGTGTTCTGAGTGGAAATAATGTCGTGGAATTGCACTGCAGAGCAAAGTGGAGAACAGAAGTATAGGCTCCACTTTGTTCTGCTCCTTTTTTTTTCTTTTTTACTCGCACCCATGTGTGCAAATGTCATGTTAAGAACAGTATCACAGGAATGTTTTTCAGCTAAACTTGTCTTAATGTTATAGTCAGGTCCATAAGTATTTGGACAATGATCCCATTTTTGTGATTTTGCCTCTGTGCACCACCACAATGGAGTTGAAATGAAACAATCAACATGTGCTCGTGGTGTCGACCTTCAGCTTTAATTCAAAAGGTTTAACAAAAATATCAGATGGGCCATTTTGGAATTACTGCCATTTTTATGCACAGCACCTCCAATTTAAGAGGCCATAAGTAATTGGACAAATTAAACATAATTATTGTTCATACAAATCATCACTTTTGCAGCCAGTTTTCTTTAGAGAAGTCAGGGGATGGATACATGAACAGTTCCAAGTCCCTGAAGATGCCTGACCTCATTTGCATGAATCAGTAAGAAATGCAAACAGTATGGTGCTTGCATGGTAAATCTGTCTGGAGTAGGCAGTTGTCAAAAAGTGAGTGACCGTGAATGGAAGAGGCTACTGAGAGAAGCCACCAAAACACCCATGACGACTCTGAAGGAGTTATAGGCTTCTGTGGCTGTGATTGGAGAAACTGGGCATAGTGCAACTTTTGTCTTTTGCACTACCAGTTATACAGTCTTCTTGGTGGACTGGAACAGAGAAGGAAGTTTCAGCTACAGTTTTTAAGAAAGCACATGGGTGACTTATTTGAGCCTATATTTGATCTGTTTTCTTGTATGAAAAGTCCTTCTCTGTTCCACGCCACCATGAAGCTGTGGCTGGTGGGCCAACAGACAAAAGTTGCACTATGCACGCTTTCTCCAATCACAGCCACAAAAGTCTAAAACTCCTTCAGAGATGTTATAGGTGTCTTCGTGGCTTCCCTCACTGGTTCATCTTGATTTTTATTTTTTTTCTGCATTTATATAGCGCTTTTCCATCTGAAGCAGATGCTCAAAGCGCTTTACAATGATGCCTCACATTCATCCATTCACACACCGATGTCAGAGTGCTGCCATGCAAGGCGCTCAACTGCACATCGGGAGCAACTTGGGGATTAAGGACCTTGCCCAAGGGCCCTTAGTGATTTTCCGGTCTGACAGGGGTTTGAACTGAGGATCCCCTGGTCTCAAGCCCACTGCTTTAACCTCTAGACCATCACCTTGATTGCTTCATTTCAACTCTGTTGTGGTGGTGTACACAGGTAAAATTACAAAAATTGTTAGTGTCCAAATACTTATGGACCTGACTGTAAATGACTTTCAACAAAGTGGTGACATTCATATTCCTTT
>OMMV01063643.1:0-15123 GCA_900302635.1 Chatrabus melanurus
TGTTGCAAAAAAGAAAAATTAGATAAACATGTGCAAGGTGATGATTTGTCAGTAAAACAAAAATTGCTGACTCAGCATTTTTAGAAAATGCCTTAAAAACTATGTTCCCACAGATAGATTTTCCTAGACTTTTATGATGTTATTCTAATACCAAAACATGTTAAAATAAAACAGAGAGAAAAACTATTGCAATTAGTGGTGAGTATATCATTACCTTGACTGGACTAGTGAGCAACCTCTTGATGATGGTCAAAAGACTGTGACATTAACACAGAAAGGGTGTGACAGTATCTTTAAAATAATTTTAAAATATGTTCCCAAAGATAGATTTTCCTAGACTTTTGATATGTTATTCTGTTGATAATGTACTTTCATATGCATCAATCAGAAAAACTATTGCATTTAGTGGGGGGTTGACCCCCATTTTGCCATATCTTACTGGACTACAAACAGGATCGGCGTGAAAGCACCCTTAGACCTTATGGGCATGAATGAAAAACATCAGATCCGCTGGTAGTGTGAACGCAGCCTTTGATGCTGTGTGTTTACACCGTTTGAGTGCATTGATTGGCGTGTGTGATGGTGTGTTTCTCCGTGTAATCACAGGGGCCGCATCACTGATCTGCGCTGAGACTCTGCGGCAGGAGAACTACCGTGGCAGAATCATCATGGCGACCAAAGACACCCTTTTACCTTATGACAAAACCCGCCTGAGCAAGGTGCTACTGCACAGAAAGTGACACAATACAAACAGTTTAGTTCAGCCTAGTCAAGTCCTAAACTGTTTTTTCAACACTTTAAGGTAAATATTGTAGTGTATATGTTGTTTTTTAATACCATTATTTGCACGTATCTTCAGGTAATGAACGTGAAGAGTGACAGTATTCTGCTGAGGACGATGGAGTTCTACCATCGATATGACATTGAGGTGTGGCTCAGGAAAGAGGTGAGCTTTTGAGGTGTTATGATAAGCGAGTGTGGAGTGCGCACAGTGAGACAAAAAGTCATTTAAGGGCTTCCGCCCAAAGATCATGCTTTGTGGCCAAACGTGTCAGTTGAAGACGCATATAAATAAAGTTTGCTTGTTAGGTCTAAATATGGCCGTGCACTAACTGTTGATCTACCGTAGCTTGAGGGTGCGTTTTTACGCTTCTATCCAAAACAAAAGTAGGATTTATACGATTGTGGAATTTCATGATTTCTAGTGCTGAACTTATTAATCTCAGGCTGTTTGTTTTCATTACGGGTGCCGGTAAAAATCTCTCCATTGCTTCATCAGTTCAAATGATTATTTATTAACTGCTTATACTTAAAACATGGCTAATTTACCGTAAAATACCGCGCCTATTCATTGTGGTGTTGTCAATCAGTCATGGCGGACCTCACTGATCAAACCTTTTGAAAACATTTGCAAAATTTGTGTGACAATCACATATGCAATTTACAAGTTCAATGTTAGTTAGTGAACACTGTAAGCTACATACTAATGTTATGTGTTCTGAGTGAAATTTCACTCATCTTTCTTACCCGCCGCCTTTCTCACTGGACACTGAGTCCATTTTTGCTGGACTGAGGAGTTGTCCTTTCATCTTCAGTCAACAAAATCTTGTTGTAATCCATGAGATTTTTGGTCATTAATTCAGTGGTTTCCAGTTTGTGTTCTTCCTTACAAACACTTATTATGTCACTATCATTTTAAATGATAATCTTTATTATATAAACAGCTTTTTTGTAATCTAAACATGGGTCAGCACCCATGGAATTATCTTAAAACACTTTTATCAGTTTAATTATAGAAAAACAGTTAAGATCAGTTAAATGCTGCTTCTCAGTTACTGTGCACGTATTTCTAGTTTCATGATGTGTGTGTCCACTGGTGAGAACTCTGTTCTCTCTGAATGTGTTGATGACAGGCGCTGTCAGTGGACACTGTCAAGAAAACCGTCTCATTTGATGATGGCTCAGTGCAGTGCTATGACCAACTCCTCATCTCAACCGGCTGCAGGTGCACACAACTACACACACAAATACAACAGAACTGAATGTATTGGCTGTTAAAAGAAAATGTTTTGTACTATCCCGAGAATGCTATAAATTGCTTTATTTGCATTGTAACATAATGAGGGAAATACTCAAAATATTGAAATTATGGGAGGAAATGCATTTGGGAGCCATTTACTCTACTTATTCCTCAAGCTGGCTGTCAACTCAGGTCTGGGAGGAGGCGCTGGCGCTGCCTGTTGCCACATCCACAGCACCACGGAACCACCCCGGGTCCTGGATGGCAACCACCCAGCGCAACATCCGATCCATCCTCACCTCTCAAAAGCAGCCATGTATCTCCTGCAGCCAGGTGAAACGTGGGCGTCCCCTTGGCCTTTTGCAGCTGCTGGGGTCCTCAACACTGAGGCACCTGAGCGCTGTATCATGCTCAGATAAACACACCTCATGACCAAAATGTTGCTGCTGAGGTTCCCTCACAATGTAAGTGAGACACCCAGTCACCGCTTTAAGTCCTTGGTTGCAAACCTGGGATCCAAGCCCCCCTCAGGGGGTGTCAACCATCATGGGGCGTTTGTTTTCCCCGAGGTTGTCAAATTAGAAGTTCAAGTGTTACATAAAGTCATGATAACACACTTACTGGATAATCAAAACTAATTAAAAAGATTGTGTGTGTGTGTTGGGGGGGGAGACTATAATTAAAGTTACATATGTGTTAAAGATCATTTTTGCAAAAAAAGAAAAAAGATTTGGAATGAATCACTCCATTCTTTTGGAGTGTGTCCATGCAGGTTGGGGGGGATTAGATACAAGTAGGGGTGGTGCCAATGAAAAAAGAATGGCAACCACTACCTTAGGTCACTGGTTAGTGTCCAAGTCTCACAACCATACAGTAAGCCAGGAAGCACCAGGACCCTAAAGCCTTGGACCTTCATTGTCCTCCCAATATATCAACATCTCCAAACACCTCTGTCCAGCAAACTCATGGCTCCATGAGCTCTTCCCAGGCGTCTCTCGATCTCAAACTCCGAGGACCCAAAGACATGAATGTCACTGCCAAGATAAGTGAATATCTCTACAAGTTCAACACTATCACCACATACAGATACACTTCTGAAGGCCAAGTCCAGGAAGTCATTTAAAGCCTGGATCTGAGTCTTGAATCACAAACCCTTACACTCCGACTCCTCACTCAGCTTCTCAAGTGCTGCAATCAGGGCTTCCATTGATTCTGCAAAGATCAGTGCTGTCCACAATGTCAAGGCCAGTAAATCTTTCCTCTCCAGCAAAGACACCTAAGCCACTGGTTTCCACAACCCCACCCAACACTCAGTCCATGCAAGTGCTGAACAGTGTAGGAGCCAGAACATATCCCTAAGGAACACCAGTATTCACTGAGAAGTAGTTGGCATTCTGTGTTTTACGCAAATCCTCTTTTTATTTACTGATCAGAACATTAATCTGGTCTGGAGTATTTTTTGTTGCAGTAATAGTTTACTGTAAAAAGTATTGATGGATTCAGATGTGATGAATATACATTGGCCTTACATGAGGAATGTGTTCGAGAAAACCCTGCTTATGAACGGAGCTGCTGTCTTTTCTTAGAGCAAAGAATTTGGATGTGCCTGGCATGAAGTTGGACAATGTCAAGATGTTGGAGACACCAGAGGACGCCCAGCAAATCCACGAAGCTTGTATCGGATCCAAAGTTGTCCTCGTGGGAACTTCTTTTGTAGGTACTGTGTATGCGATGGACAAAATATGAAAATGTATTTTTTATTATTTGGCTGTTCAATAGAAATATTTTAGGGGTATTGGTATAGTACGTGTAAGTTTGTAAGAAAATATTTACCATAAATCTGCTGATGGCTTCTTTTAGTGTAAATCTATATAGCTACATACAGTTTTGTTTCAGTGGAGAAATTCACACATTTTGGGGTTTTCCTTGTTTTTTTTTTCTTAAAGAAGGGCCTGACTTGGAGGAGTACTTGGTTATGACTCTGCTTAATTTCTGAGATCTGACAGGATCAGGTGTGCACAGAGTGGAATGGCTGCACTGACAAACTCAAAATTAACCTAAAACAGGCATAACATTGACAACAGCATTTATTTATTACAAATTTTGTGTACATCTAACTTTTTCATTGCATGTTTCCACTCAAAATGTTCTCTGGGGAAAATAATCTCATTTAAATATTACATTTACACTACATTTCTGTATTTGGCTGGTGATTTTAGCTAAAGCAAACATTGCACACATATAGCTTCTGATTAGCACAAGCAGAGACTGCAGAATGATATAAACACCCTCTGCATCTGGGAGTCCTGTTGGCCACTGAAATTTAATGTTGCCAACTGTTATGCCATGCATGTCACCCACAAGAAGACACCAATCTAGTCAACATAGTTCATGAATAACAAACCTCTTGAAACCATTAAAAATCACATTTACCTGGGGGTAGAACTGAATCTCAACTGGATTGATCATATAAAGGAAAATAAAGTTATTGGCCTCCTTCGTCAAAGTCTATATAGCTGCTCACCAACAGTTAAAGAAACTGCATATAAAATCCTGGTCAGAGCTAAACTGGAGTACTACGCCAGTATATGGGACCCATACCATCAAGACCATAAACATAGACTGGAAGCAGTACAGCATCGAGCAGCCAGATTTGTCTGCAAAGATTTCCACCATAAAGCCCGTGTTACAGGCATGATATCAAAATTAGGGTGGAAATCATTGAAGGACAGAAGAGCTGTTTCGAGACTCGGCCTACTCTACAAGTCTATCCAGCATATAGTTGCTAGAGACACAGATCAACTTGAGACCAAATCAAAAGGGGGGATTTCTCCATGGAAGCCATCGTCAATCTCATTCTATCACCCTGGATCAAGAAAGGATTGTAACAAATACTCCTTCCTCCCAAGAACCACAGTCGAATGGAACTTGCTGCCCAGTAATGGTAGGAATTCTACAACAATTGAAGCCTTCAAATCCAAAATCAACAACATCCATTTGTCTATTTTTATTGAGGGGGGGGCTCACCATTAAAATCGCCTGCAAGCCACAGCTTGTGCCTGCGACTAGTTAATATCCTGGATGCGGACTTTGCTCCAGTATACAGCAGAAGCACACGGTGCTGAGCTGCATGCTGGGAGCAATTCAGTAGGTTGCTTGAGGGACACTTTGACACACAGACAGAAATATACAGAGATCGAATCACATACTCTTTGGTTAATGGACAACATATTTGTTTGTTTTTGTTGTTTTTTTTTCATTGTGGTTATTCATGATGTTCCCAATGATTGTTGTATTTGTTTCATTTCAGGCATGGAAGTTGCATCTTATATGACAGACAAGGCCTCCAGTGTCACAGTTATAGGCAGCAGTGAGCTGCCCTATCAGAACACGCTGGGTCCTGAAGTGGGCAGAGTCACTATGATGGTGAGAGAGAGATAGGCAGACAGACACAGACATATTTCTTAGTCAAAAACAGTTGGAAATAAAATTATGCAGCAAAAGATTAGGCCCATTTTGACATTTTATCTCAATGGCTGATGATATACCAAAGCCTGAAATAATAAAAAGACAGGGTCATAGTTTCATTAATAGCTACCGTATTTTCCAGACTACATGTCGCACTGGAGTATTCATCACATCTGTCCAAAAATGCATCATAAAGAGAAAAAAATATACATTATATGTTGCATCGGTCTATAAGTCACATTTATTTTTGAAACGTGGTTCTAGAGCTTCATGCAGCAAGAGGCAAAATAATTTTAATCAGCGCATTACTTATTTATAAAATACACCTTGCACTGCAAGGTGTATTTGAAGATTTATAACGCAAAGAATGCTTTAGCAAGCAGAGGCTAACGGGCTAATTAATGTTATTGCAAGAGCTCAAGAGTGAACTACTTCTTGTCACCACTGAACAGACGAAAATGTCAAAGCGAAACTAAACGTGTGCATGTTTGCCTCATGAAATGTAAATAATCCTTTTAAAATAATTATACATTTTTAAAACATTATAGTTAGCCTTACCTTAGCCTAGCCATCCTTCTCGTCGCAGTTCCGTCTGTCCCACAAAGTGCAAAGAAGTTGAGTGCAGAGTAGTATGAAGGTTATGCCCTCTCTTTATTCGAGTGTGGTCTTTCAGTTTGAGAGCATGATTCATTAATTTCGCTCATTCTCAAGGCCCAGCACATCCTTCTCATTCAGATCTTCGTCTTCTTGTTTTATGGCAGTTGGCATCCAACTTAATGGTGCATTACTGCCACCTTCTGCTATGGAGTGGAGATCAGACTGTACCTCATTCAGATCAGTATACAGAAGCAGCTTGTCACGCATGTAGACATGGCCATCTTGTGGCCGTAGATAATTGTGCAATATATTTTTGACATATTAGTCGCTTTGAAATATAAGT
Organism: Chatrabus melanurus; assembly: GCA_900302635.1. Classification (NCBI taxonomy): domain Eukaryota; kingdom Metazoa; phylum Chordata; class Actinopteri; order Batrachoidiformes; family Batrachoididae; genus Chatrabus; species Chatrabus melanurus. Next base: position 6,429 of record OMMV01063643.1, read on the forward strand.
CGCAGGACCAGCCAAAGAATTAAAAAAGTGTGACTTATAGTGTGGAAAATATGGTACTATGGTAACATATGGTACTCATGTTGATCAAGCTTTGTGATGTCTGACAGTGTACAGAGTCGCACGACTTTATATTATACCAAAGCAGTGCACAGCACATTGCTAGTTTCAATCTTGTGCAGTTGTCATTTTTGTGCTGTGTTGGTCTTAAAATAAGGTGTAGTCCGGTGTAGTGTTGGTACATTGCTGTCATGAGGCAGCAGAACACAACTGTAGCATTGAACTTGTTCAAAAGTCAAATGCAGAGTTTTCCTGCTCTTTCTATTGCAGATATGCCTTACATACTGTAGGTGGGTTCAAGATGTGCATTCACTCTGCTTGTACAAAAAGGAAGAGCATCAGTGCCCAATGTCTGATTAAACTACAATGAAACTGAAATGAAAATAAAAATTTTAAATGAAATAAAAGTAAACACTCATGGAAAAATACAAAACATTAATAAGTTTGCTTTGTACCATATATTTGCGCTGCTTTGCCTATCCCTCGGGCTGGGGGGGAGGCACCACGATGGGACTGGTCATGGGAGCAGCAGGGTGGGGGGGCTGTGTGTACCCCATGGCATACGGAGAAGAAGAGAATGTGGAGGACAAGGTGCTGCAGGAACGAGGTGCTCACATGAGCAGCTTCTCATGTAAATAATCTGCTTCCACACTCTGATAATTTGCGTACAGATCCATCTCCTCCCCAAAAAACCTCTCACTTCTATTATCTACTGAGTCTGCAACCTAAATAGCAATGCACCAGTTTCAGGTGATCATGACTCTTAAAGGCAATGACAGATTACAGTCTGATTCTTGTAATTCATGGCGCGACCAAAACACACCCATGATAAATTAAGACACCAAATACCTTTACACCCTGGGCCTTACGTTGTGTTCGGTTTACATGCTGTGCAATTAGTGAGTGCAGTTGGACATGCACCAAATGCACTTGCACTATATACTTTATGTGCATTAGACCCTGCTATAGATCATCAAGATAGGGCCCATAGGTTTGAAGGCCTGAAACTCTTTTTAAAGGTACAGTCGGTAAATTTGTCTTACTCATAAACAGACATACATTGTTGAACTGCTGTTTCCACAGATGCTGTCAGAGAACAACGTTAGATTTCACATGAACGATAACGTGATAGAGGTCCGCGGTGTGAATGGCAAGGTAAAACGATGAAACACACATTGCGCCAGTGTGAAAACTGCCAACATAAACACACTCTTGTTCTTGTCTTCTGTCTCGTTTTATCCTTTCTTCATGAAGGTCAAAGAAGTTGTGCTTAAAAGTGGAAAGATTGTTCCAGCCGATATTTTAATTGTTGGTATAGGTAAGTGCAGTGCAGAGATTTCTGTGACGTTACAAAACCCCACATAATATTTGTATTTATTTATTTATTGGACATGTTCAAAATTTCTTTGCAAATTTATTTTTCTGCAAACGTTTGCAAAACAGTTGTAAGCATTTGCAAACGGTTGTAACACGTGTCGCTAAAGTACTTTTTGGTTCACCAAGTAGTGAACACAAGCAATAGCTGCAGCAGCAGCCAGACAAAGCGATTCTTACCTGAAGGGCAGCAGCATGTCCGGCTTCTTCCTGACAGAAATTCATTTCCATATTCTGGAAATCCATCTTCTGCATCTTCTATATAGCTTCTACAGGCAAGTCTTCTGAGGCATGCTTTAAAGCCATCTGCTAATCACAGCGCTTTTATGGAGCACATGTCCTCATAGGCTTTTTTTCTTTTCTTTTTTAAGTTCCAACACCTTCAATAAAACAACTTGTTTTTGTACCTAATAATAATAATAATAACTTTATTTATACAGCATTTTTTGTACAGAATAATACAATTCAAAGTGCCTTACCCTTATTTGGAATAAGTGGGTATAGAAAATTAATGAATGCATAATTACAAACAATACAAATTAAACAAACGGTACAAAACTATAAAGTCCGTTGTAACACACAATAAAACTTTAAATGTATGTGTATAATTTAAAATATAGCATAAACACAGTAAACACCACAAATAGTTTAGAAATGCCAACGCCTAAGAGTAAGAAATACAAAGCAAAGTAACAAAAAAACATCTGGGTGTTTCAAGCTGGAATCTGAGCAAATATATGAATCTGTGACGTGTCAACATACATGTAGTGGTTTGACTTATGCTCTCTCGATGATGACGTGGGCTTAATTAGAATCTTAGGCTCTCTAATAATCCAAACTTTTTAAAGTTAGTGTGACGTCACTGTTCCACCTCTGCATGCTCAGTGCTGAGCTCTCAGGCTTTTTACTTCTGCACCTCTCAAGGTCCTGATCCCACCAAGTGGTGATTACCTGTAATTACCCTTAAAATCCCAAAAGGCCAGTTTGTGGTGATGGTGTAGTCCATGTTTATTATGATTACTGATATTCATTATTTCGCACTTTTTATTTAAAAATACGTGTTAATCATCCTAAAAGGATGATTGCTAGATAGCCAAAGTCTGTTGTGCTGGAGAAATAAAACAGATTATATACTATTCATTGTTTTCTTCAAGGTTTTCTGTCCTCTTTTGTCATCTTTCTTTCTCCAACCAGGTGTCATTCCTAACTCAGAGTTCCTTCAGAGCAGTAACATACAGATGAGTTCCAAAAACTTTGTAATAGTTGACAAGGTCAGCTTTTCCCCTGTTATCATACTGTGGGTCTGTGATTGACTTCTCAGAGTTTTATGACACTGTAGGATCAAATGTTGTGACGTTTGTCTTTTAATAAATCTATACTTATAGATTATTCAGTATATTCTGCACCGTGAACAGTTTTCTGGCTGGATCTGTCTCTTGCAGTGCATGCGCACCAACGTTCCTGGGGTGTTATGTGGAGGCGATGTGGCGGTCTTCCCACTGGAAATGGCTCAAAACCAGCAAGTCAACATCGGACACTGGCAGATGGCACAAGCACATGGTAATTTGGCAACGAACTCAAGGGAAACACCTGAACACACTTTGATATAGGATCATGTTTTTTGTTGTACTTGTGGTGTATTTTAACTGTGATCTGGCAGATTTTATATAATTAGAACATGTAAAAACTCACTTATTATGTGCATCACCCAGTATTTTAAAATCATTGAAGTATTGCAATACATTTCATGACATGATTGATGTAAAAAGTAAAATGTTGACTAATGGGATTGTAAACCCAGATACTGAAGATTGCTTAAAAATTTCTAAGAAACCCTGTTGTCCGAATTTTTTTAAGCAATGCAATATTTCACAAATGCATTTTGTTAAATTAGATGGAGAACAAGAACAAGTAGAATAGAACTCAATTTTAAATTGAATCTACTTAAGGTGCAAGGAAAGGTCAAGAAAATTGGCCAAACGTCAGCAAAAGTCACATTACCGGAGTTTGGTAGCGAACCTCTAATGCAGCTCGGCATTCCACAAAGTGGTGCTAGCGGATGTGGGCGTTAGCCAGCGCTCCATTAGAACAAGCGAGACTTTTGTCAACGTGGCAACGTGCGGGAGAGGGGGTCGACACACCGCTGTCCAGTGATTCTGAGCAGGCAGGGCGAAGCAGCACCCAAACGTTAGCCCGTGTAGACGATCGCACCAGTAACTTAGGCTATGTTAGAATATGTTGGTCTACCTTGGCCCAAACGTCTAGGTGACAATGCGCCTTTAGAGGCCTGGTGGAACAGACTGTATTTGGTTTAATGCACTTATGGTCAAAACGTAAAGCCCCATGCTCATTTTCATATGCATCCTGGAAGCTCACGGTTTGAAACCTTTTCCTTACCATGTAAAACCTTAGAGGGTCCAGGAAGGTGTCTGTGATGAACCAGGATATGCCGTCATTTTGCTGTGGTCTTGTTTTAACCATAGCTGAATTTTCAAGATGTTCGAAAAAAAAATTTTTCCATTGTACCTTTAACATACTTTGGTAATCCCTTGCATTTCCGTGGAGCCCGTAACGTTGTCATACATGCCATAACATCACCGTGAGGTTTTGCAGATGCACCACAGTTGTGCTGAAGGTATACTTCAGGCGTGCTACAGTGTCGATGGTTATGCTACAGTTGTTGCGCACATTGCATGATATGTGCATGGTGCATTATGCCATCAAATTGTATTTATGGGAAACCGTAACTCTCACATGCTGGTTTGTCATGTTATAGACTGTGATCTTCCGGGATGCATAGCCGAAAGATAGAATGGAGATTAATCCTTACTGGGTAACTGGCAATTATCTCCAGATTCCTGTCACATGAAGAAGATGAGAATCAATAACTTCCTCTGGATGGGACGCCAGTTCATCACCGGTTATTCCCGAGCCACATCAGGGTGGGCTGGGAAAATGCAGATAAATGGCCCACTCATGAAGATCTATCGTGCACAGTTTAAAGGGGAATTTGGGGGCGTGGCCAACTCCACATTGCTATTTACACAGCATGAAATCTGTGCGAAAAGTAATGCCCAGTGCACAAAGAGGTTGAATTCAGGTTTTTAAAATAACCATGAGTGTATTTTGGGTACAACATAAATAAATCCAGAATGTCATCTGTCCAGAATGTCATCTGCACTCTTAAAGGGAATGCCCTTTAAGAGTGGCGTGTACCTGAACCTGGCACATTGCTCGATGGTGGATCAACACAAAAAGTGTCAAAGCACGTGAGCAGATCCTTTATGAGATCAGCAGCTCCCTGAGGTGAAGCAGTCGACCACCTCGTTGCTGCAACACCTCCTCCTCCATCTCTGCCCACTTGATCTCTTCCATATCCCATCTAGCACAAAGTTTTATTAATTTTTTTTGCACAAATCACAGCAGAAGAAACATAGCAACAGTGAAAGATAAGCAGCAAAGTGTGTCGGTGAGATTTAAAAAAAACAAACCCAGAGAGGCTTATGGGACTCTCACCTCAATACACATTATAAAGAAACACAAACGTAATGTAATCGACAAAAGTAATTAAGCAATAGGATAAAAGCCAACAACATAAGCAACGTAAATCAAACAAAAGGTTAAAATAAATGAATGTAGTGAAGTATGTGTGCCTTGGTGTACATGCATCGTGGACCCACTTATGTAAGGTGTATCTGAATATTGCGCCGTATAAATAGCAGCAAAATAATGCTCCTGACTTTAGACCAGGTTTTTAGTGGTCTATGGCCCAGTCACTTTCTACTGGTTCATGATAGCACTGCTCCAACGCTGCACCTGACCACGCCTCATTTTAAGACCAACACGCCCATGGACACACAGATGAGCACAACTGTACCCGCTACTTAAACATTGTACATGCAACTGATGACTAGGAACAGTGCTTGTGCTGTGCACTGCTTTGTGCACATCTTTTCCTTAAGTGTATTAACATAGTCTTTAGTTTTATTATTTAACCTTAAAAGTGATTTTTTTTTTTTTTTTTTAAATTGTTGGTCAGGGAGGATCGCAGCTTTGAACATGCTGGATAGAGCGACTGAGCTCAGTTCAGTTCCGTATTATTGGACCGTCCTATTGGGTAAAACCATCCGATATGCAGGTGAGCGCTGACTATACACAAACACAGTGTTACACTTTGTTACAGTTTGTTACACTGGAGGCCACTGACTTTTTTTTTTGACTCATTAACTTTGTTTCAGTCTTCAAAAATACAAGATGTGTACTTGTTGGCAACAAAACAGAAATATATCCAAGACATGCTATTTCAAATGCCAAAGACAATAATCCAAACAATTCATTTCTATAATAAACAAAAAGCCAAAGTTTATTATGCCTACCTACAGGTTACTACATGTAAATAATCTATTTTGCAGTGTTCGATTAACGTTGCAGCGAGTGCATATGGTCCCATTAAAAATAGTGTTAAATCAACTCAAGCATAGTGTAAATTATTTCTTTTAATGTTAATCACCTTGATTTAATAATAGAGTTGATTTAGCACGACAATAGAGTGGGTTAACGCTATTTTGAATCAGTCATTGGGGTCAAGGTCATGTCTCCCTGTTTGCTTGTTGGCCGACTCCTCCCAGTTCTTTTAGCTGATTTCGACCAAACTTGGTACGTCAAATGAGGTTGACCTCAAAATTGCCGTTAAAAAAATTAATTGTGCCAAAAATCAGGGTAAAGGAATTTGATTTTCAACCTGATTTGGACCAAATGTGACACAGACTTGGGTAGATTCCAGAATTGCCCTGGCAAGGTCAGCCAGAGGTCAATCATTTGGGTGAAGGTCAAGGTCATTAGAGTCAAATGTTAAGAATGTCGTGGCCCTTACTGTCTTCATGATAAGGGGCACTATTACCTAGTTTATCTAAACTGAAGAAGTAAGAAGTAAGTCCTAACCATAACCTTTGTAGTTCTCATACTTTGGTAACACTGCAAACACAACCATTATTCTACAGATGCGCTGAAATCCACAGAATGATTAACACTGAATGTAAGCCGTGTTTCTGTTTTGATGTGTCAGGTTATGGGGAGGGTTATACTGAGACTGTAACAAAAGGAAACATGGAGGACAGAAGGTTCCTGGTTTTGTACATCAAGTAAGTTGAAAGGAAAAACACAGCCACTGTTCTAGAAAAAAGAGCAAATATGTAAATTATATATGGTGTTAACGGGTGTGTAAACCTTTTTTGAACCACAGGGATGACGTAGTCGTAGCAGCAGCAAGCCTAAACTATGATCCAGCGGTGTCGGCCGTAGCTGAGAGGCTCGTAACAGGAAAAGTCATCACAAAGAAAGAGGCTGAGTAAGTAATATTTCTCAACTTAAAGTGGCAAAATATAATAATAGTGCATATATTTTGTTGTTTATTTTGAACAAAATATGAGCATTTTGCTGCACTAATTTTATTATTTAGTTATTTTGTGGTATTGGACCTCGTTCTCATTGTAAACAAATGAGACATTAGCACAACTGCAAACCTTTATCATACCGGTGTTGGTGCTGAACAACATTTTACACAAAACCGTGTCGCTTCTTGTTCCACAGAGTAAAAGATCATTTATTTCAAAATTAATTAAATTCAAATAAATCTTTGTGAAGATTTCTGGATGCACGTGCACGTCCTTCAAAATGAACACAGTGCGTTCGAGAGTTGCAGTACTCATGTCAACCACAGGGGCCTTGGCACTACAAAGAAGAACACACTGGAATAACTGCATTGAAAATGACAGAAAGTTCTGATGTGAAATTATGCAAAGTTTGTCCACATTTATGATACCATGAGACTCAATACTGACAAATATATCAGAGGAGCTGATCACCAAGGAGACAAGGAAGTCAGAGATGATTCAGCACGAATCTGCCACCTGGTGGATAAAGTTTTTAAACCAGTCAGCTTCATGCAAGGTACACAGACATATTCAAACATTTCTTGACACACATATCTTGCATTATATTGCATAATGAAATTGAAGTATGATTTTGCCTTTATGATACATTATAATGGATGGATTTAGTTGGGTGCAGCTGCCAGGATGATTATCTTAGGGTTGGACTATTTTATACACATCACGAGAATAGACTACACTTATTCATCAGCAAATGAGACACTCAGTCTACAATGACAGTGTGATGTAGTTTACTTTTATATATAACCAAAAAAGGCAGCATGCTCTCACAGATATATGTAGGGGCATAAGTGTGCAGAGCATGTGACTGAGGAGCTCACATTGCACACATGCTGTGAATGATCAGCAGACTTCTTGTGAAACTGCACTGCTTGATTTCTTGTTTTGTTTACTTTTGTATGTGAAACTTTGTCTGACCATACAAAGTTAATTTTTGATGAGGCCTCTTCCAACAGCTTGGGCTATCCATTCATCAAACAATACTGTACAAACACATGCAAGACCGTTTTTCAGGTAGAAGAAAAGAAGTAAGTCCTATATAGGCCCTGAGGTGCGTTGGTGCCAGTGCTTATCTCTGGATTCTGTAGCATGAAGCAGATGAGAGTCAACGACTCCCTCTGGATGGGACGCCAGTCCGAAGCAGGTTACTTCCCCAGCCAAGGCCGGTACCCATTTACAGCTGGGTGGACTGAGACAATGCAGATTAAGTATCTTGTCCAAGAACACAGACAGGTAGCATGACCGGGATTCGAACCCAGGTCTACATATTCTTATCCACTGAGCTACCTGCTCTTTTCAGGTGCTGAGTCAAAAATAGTACTCTATAATCTGCTCCAATAATTTAAGAATATTATAAGCAAATGCAATATTTCAAACCCTAATCAGCCCTTTGTCATTGAACAGGTTTCCTTTGTAACTGATGAGGAGCTGATTCAGGCTTGACATGTTACATTTGCTTTTGCTTATATTATTAAAGATTTGGAGAACATTACAGAGTTGCATTTGCTTGGAAAACCTTAAAGGGTTCGGGAAGGTGTCCGTGATGAACTGGGATGTTCCCTCATTGTGCCACGGTCTTGCTTTAACCGTAGCCACATTTTCAAAATGTTTGAAAATTTTGCAAACTTTGACTTACTGTCCTAATCCCTTGCATTTCCATGGAAGCCTGTAAAGTTAGTATCTCACGGAGCGGACAATGCAGAACGTAGCGATTTTTGGATTAGCCGCGTTTCTGACGAACATTGGCGAAAATCAGGACTCCCCTCTGTCATGAGCGGCATTTTTCTGCCCGACGTGCTGCTGCTCTTGAGGTA
>OMMV01063645.1:2725-12736 GCA_900302635.1 Chatrabus melanurus
TGAAATCATATGTGGGCCACTGCTTTATTGTATGTAGAATACTTTTTATGATATTCTGCTGAGCTTTCTTAACCTTGTCTGAACACTAATTTGTCTTTATATGACACCTAAATAAATCCTTGTCATTTGATTGGTGGATTGTACATCACATGACATTCATTTTCCAAAAGTCAGATTTTAGTAAAGTTTTAGTATATTATTCAGCATGTATAGTGGTGCTAACGTCAATTTAAAAACCTTTTGTGTCAATTTTTTTTCTGGGGGGGGTTCAACCATATATGTACCCGACTAGTAATTTAAGCCAAAAATACACTCTCTAGCCTCAGTGTTTACTCAGAAACAGTGAAGGATCATTTATTTGGAGATAAGGGTTAAAACAGGTGCTTCTTTCCATTTTCATGAAAAATGTACACTCTCTAGCCTCAGTGTTTACTGAGAAACAGTGAAAAAATGTTCAATTGGATCAAATAGAAACTTGGGGTCTCTGAGTAATTTAAGGTCCAAATCTGCTCTGTAGCCTTAGAGGTTAATGAGATAAGCAAAAGCTCATTTCATTGGGGGTCAAAGCTTAAAACACGAATTCTGGTCATTTTCATCAAAAAATGGTCATTTAGTTCGAATGGCAACTTGAGGTTCTGAGTAATTTCAGACCAAGGTTTGCTCTCCAGCCTCAGTGGTTACTGAGATACAGCAAAAGCCCATTTCATTGGGGTCGAAGCTTAAAACAGGTGTTTCTGGCTATTTTCATGAAAACTGATCAATCGGATCAAATACAAGCTTTGGGTCTCTGAGTAATTTAATTAATGTCAAGAAATAGTGAAGGATCATTGCTTTGGGTTAAAGGTTAAAACAGTTGCTTCTGGACATTTTCAGGAAAAATGTTCAATTAGATCAAATAGAAACTTGGGGTCTCTGAGTAATTTAAGGTCCAAATCTGCTCTGTCTCTTTGGTGACTGAGATAAGCAAAAGGCCATTTCATTGGAGACAAAGCTTAAAACGGGTGTTTCTGATATTTCTGATATCAAAAATGTTCATTTGGGAAGTATAGCAACCTGTGATTTAAGGAATTTAAAACCAAGATTTGCTCTCTAGCCTCAGTGGTTACTCAGATCTGAGTAGTGGGTCAATGTTGTTGTTTTTGATCATTACCATGGTAACACTGTAGTTTGGAACACAGTTCTCCATTAGAGCATATAGAAACGTATGTCTTGCAAATAATTTGACATTTAAAAAATATAAAAAAAAGACCACAGAACCAGCAGTTACTGTGGTACGGAAGGACGGATGGACTATAGCGCACCACTTTTATTTGTTTATTTATTTATTTATTTGTGGGGTGAAGGGGAGTTTGTTGTTGGGCAGGTGAATGAGTTGCATCAGTATGCATACATTAATTGTCACTCTTGAGACTTGTACTTTCAAACATCACATATTTACCACTGCTATCCTTGATTTAGTGGCGCTACATCCAACATGCTCTCTGAAGGCTCATGCTCCACTTATGTACATAAATCGATCCGTGCGTTTCAAACGGTGTAACCATCACATGCCCACATACTTCCACACATCCTTTACATTGACACCGACGTTAAGAAAAATATCCACAAGAGGGCACTGCGGACTGTCTTGAAAGTTTCTCACAACGCCAAACATGGTGACAATCGAAGAGGTTGTAATATTGTTTCTGCTGCAAAAGAAACAAAAGCATAAGCAGCAATGTGGAGGGCGGTCGGTCTGTGTTGCCATTAAATACTTCACAAGTTTATATATATATATAAAACTCTCATCAAAATACTGGCCATTGTAAATGTTCTTCTTCGTGTACTTTGCTTTAAGGTTGGGTCTCACTTGAACTTTGGCTACACTGCCCCCACGCGATTGCCAGTGGTATTGCTCTGTTTCGTCCGTATCCATAAGCTTTCAGAAAACGGACACAGATACAGACGTACACAGAGTGCAGACAGAATGCTCCGTCCATATCCGTGTTTAACGTTGAGCATGAATGAGCCCTTACACTTCTGCTGGATAAAGTTTGATAGTTTATAGTATCCCCGTCTTCTCGTGCAAACAAAGTGTTGCTTTATATTTCTGAAGCTGAGAATCAATTCTACATGTCTGTTTTCACCATCACCCATAAGGCACTCGTGCTTCTGGGCCGCGTGTTTCAGTGCAATTACAGAGACACCAAAAGGCTTCCCGATGGATCTCCACGGAAAAATAAAAGCGCCTCCTCTAGAGGAGAAAATCTGCTCTCGCTACTTAAGCCAGCAAGCATCATGAGAGGCTTTTTGGCTTTTTTTGAATGCTAATTTACCCACTACAGCCACCAATCCCCTTGCAGTTCTGTGGGGAAATCATGTTGCCCAACATCTCACCCAGCGCACAAACTGAGAAACCCGGAACGACAGGCAATAGGTTGTAATCCTGCAGCAGGGTTAAAGCTTAGGTATTAGCATTCCAAAAATGTAACCAGACCAATGCATCAACGTTATAAAAGCTAGCAGGAGAGGAGGTGTTAGCGCACTGTAACTGGCAGAGAAGACTGGAGCCGATTGCCATTCTTTCCGTCTCCTCAGAGGTTACGACAGGATTATATGTTGCAAACACTGTTCTGCAGCTGAAGCGGGGGAGAATGTGGCTATGAGCAAAAAGCAAAATAATCTGGAATGGAAAAATGATTGTGGTGAAATGTTAACATGAGTCAATTCATCAGGGAAAAAAATCCACCGAGTGCTTTGTACAGGTCACGGGGAGTTTATAAAAAGGAGCACAATAAGTCCTTTTCAACACTGATTGCTCACTCGGTAAATCAGCCTTAAGCAACTCTCACACCTGACCGAGTTTGGCAACAAGTTTTCCTGAGCACTGCCCCGCCTCTGAGGGGAGGTTGACACGTTGCTCTACGTAGATCAGGACAAGTTGGGAAAGAGTGCTTAAACTCATGCCGGTTTTGAACATGTTCAAAATTTTCACGAGCATAGATGGACTCCCGGCCTCATTGGCCACCTCGCGGTCAGCTCTGGGCGGCTTGGTGCAGGCTCAGTGCAGCTCCATGTTCGATTTTCACACCGTGCACAGGCAGAATGATCCTGAGATGTCAAGAGCTGAGGATGGTGTGTGCACCAAGTTCACTCGGAGCTGCGGCGAGTTGAGCTGTGCCTGTCCCGGGTCGTCCCCAGCCGAGTGTGGGCAGAAACGAGGTTGCTGGGAGTCCAGAGTGCTCTGGAAAAAAGACTTTTCCTGGCTTTTGCCAAGTGGTGTACCTGCCCCGGAGTACTCGGCACAGAACGCTGCCAGGCGAGAGCTGCTAGGGGAAACCAGTCAAGGTGCGCTGAGTTGTAACTTGTCCCATTATGGCGCAAAACAGAGCAAAACTCATCCAGGTGTGAGAGCTGCTTTATTTACTTCCACGCGTCAAGTTCTGTTTTGAGATTTTTATCTATTTTAAACCAGTTGTTGCCACGAGTATTGTAAATGGTGTGTAAATGTTGTTCTTCTCCGGTTTCTGCTCTTCAGGGTCTCGTTGTGGCAGCAGATAGTTGTCTGATAAGCATTTTGAAGGCTCCATCTGTCATGTCTATCTTTCAAGTGTTTACTAGCTGTGTCTCAATTCAGGGGCTGGACCCTCTAACGCTGCAACTGTCAACAGTGGGTTCATGAACTGTAGCATGTTTACCACCAAGCAAGTGGCCATCTACATGAAACTCCACTAGTAATTTGGACCAACAATCTGATACCCGAGAACAGGAACAGACTCACTTAAAGGGGCCATATTGTGCAAAATTGCATTTATCAATCCTTTGCAGAATAATATTGTTTCGGCTTCGTGTTTAACATCCTCAAAGTCCCATAATTCTATGTGTATTCATGTAGAAAAGCATGTCGATACTAAAATTTAATCTTGAAACAGCTTGTTTTAGAATTCCGTGACATATGTCACAGAAGCTTATTTCTCAGCTCCCTCCTGCTCCATGAGACATGCCTACAGAGCCATGGTGTGCTCAGTGGGACACACCCACATGTGGGAGAGACACGGAGAAATGAATGAGAAGGGAGGGGCGAGTATAGGGAGCAGGGGCTCCTTTCTAATTAAAGCAACAATTAGAGAAACAGCTCATTTCTTACAGATCTGATTTATTTAAAAAAAATTTAAACTTGCATCACCTTGGTGGCTACAAGATATTTTAGTTTGCAAACTAAACTAATTTGGTTTTAAAACAAGCTGTAATAATAATAATGATAGAATCCATGTATGATTTCCATTGCCATTCAGAATCATTTGTCCAGATTGAATGACGAACACTTAAACACAACGATTACATGAGCATGTGTGTTTGCAGTGGATCACATTAACAGTTCAATATACTGCTGCCACGTGCATCATGAATTGTTAAAGATAAAAAAGGGTTCGCTGGTCATGTCCTCAAAATTCAGATAAAAGAAACTGGATCTCCGATTTTGATTTGATGGGGCTCCTGAAATGTGCCCAGCCTCTTACATTACTGGTCCAGAAATGTGGCCTTTGGAGGATCCAGAGCCTGAACACAGAAACTGTATTTATAGATTTGTTTGTTTGTTTTATTTTGGTTGACATCAACAAGACAATTCCTACAAATTATTCCTATGCATTTCACTATACTGGATAAGATGTTTCCCGAGAACCTCACAAGAGCTGGTTTTGTTCAGTGCACCACACATTACCACGGAGGGCTCGGGATATTTTGAAAGTACTGGCGGCAGTAGAAGAAACACTAAACACTTAACACTTGTTAAAAAACAATGAAAAAAAAAACAAAACAGGGACAGTATTTTTAAAGCCCCATTTTACAAGTGCAAACATGTGTTCCAGGGCAAAACCTTAGGATTTACTTCAGATTAATCCATTTATATGAATGCATCCATACTTAGTCATAATTTGGATGGATCACATCATATTACATTTAAAACATGAAACATCTGGACCAGAAAAACAAACAAGACTATTGGGATTTCTGACCTTTATGATTTGTGCAGATATATGTGCATTTTTTTTCCTCCACATATGCTGCAAATCATTTACACATCTCTTTTTACTTACTTTTATACAATATAAAATAACTTCAGATGACAAATATGTGTAAAAAAAAAATTTGTTGATTGAACCCTTTTCCTGATAATGATCCAGCAAAATGAAACTTTTTTTTAATCATGATATAAAAGTGTCTACTGGCTGAAGTGTTTGAAGAAAAATGCTTATTTACACATTTCTGCACAGTTCTACAATTGCAATGTGATAACAGCAAATATTTAGCTTATAATTTGCACAGAACCCTTTATGTGGAAATTTTAACAAGAAGAAACATGGCTTTATACAGGTTTGATTTCAGACACAATTTCCACCTAAATAATTACGTGTTGCCCTGCTTCATTTGAATAAAATACAGACATGTGCACTGCTATTTTAATAACAGTCACTGTTGTGATAGTTATTACAATAGTAATAGTAATTGTAACAATTATTACAAAAATGAGCGAGAACGCACAGTTAACTCAACCATTATTGTAACAAATGTTAGTAATATCACAAAAGCCTCTTACCATGGCTATGGGTATGTCTATAGATTCTTAGTCAGATAACGATGACTTTCCTGATAATTATTACAACAGCGGGTAAAATTGCCAGGGAAACAACCACTATTGTAATATGCTATATATTGTATATATAGCATATTACAATAGTGGTTGAGTTTGCTGTGCATTTGCTCCCACTATTGTCATAATTATTATTGTGATAATTATGACAAAACTCCATTTGCTGCTGCCCACCATTGCAAATGGCATTTGCAAAAATGTATAAAACGTCTGTCAATATCACCAATTACATGCGCTGCCACTGTAACAGAATCAAACTGTTTCCTGTCATACTTTGACTCATGCCTACCGAATCTACGGCACTACAATAGTTGAGCAAGCACATTTATAATCAACAGTAAATAAAATGTCATAAAATTAAGGATTGCCTTTAAACCAAACAATGTAATCATTAAAATAATGTCACATAACAGTTTTTTTTTAAATAAAAAAAGCCTCAAAATGTTTAAAAAGAGGTGTATTTTTAATAAGCGGGTAAAAGTTGGACAGGTGTAAATATGACAGCATGCTTCATTTCCATATTTGTTTTTCTCTCCCTTTTGGATCATTGAATCTTTTGTTTTACTGTATTTTTGTTTTTTCTTTAGGGTTACCATTTCTGTATGTATATAATATATATACAGTATATATATTCTGTAAATGTAATTTAAAGAGTGAACTCTGACTTAAAACATGCTCGTAGGGTCTCTTTGTCATTGCAGCCCTCGTTTTCCCTGTGATTGTGTTTTCAGCACAACTTGGTGGATTGTGTGTTCCAACCTCTTCTCACATTATAGAAGTGATTTTTTTTTTAATGGGTGTATTATAGTCATGCCCCTCAAGACCTTTCTGCGTAACATTTTTCACACACTCGAGAAGCTGTTGCAATACTACTGAATATTGTTTCACCCTCATTGCCACAAAGTTAACTTATGTAATTAATCCATAAGTGTCTCTTTACACCCTATGTGTTGAAAATCCGTTGTGTATTTTCTTGAGAATTTTTTTCCTTTATTTAGACTGAGATCAGTCATTGTGTACATTCACATAATAGTGCAGCTGTACTTGTGTTTAGCGGGGCAATATTGGTTGAATGGTGTAGCAATATCACATAACAGCCCCTAAAGTGACTTAATGATGCTCAGAGAAACAAAAGGTAAGATTTTTTATCGATTGGATTGGTTCTTAAAATTGCTGATTTTTACAAAAACAAAAAAAGTGTGTTAGAAGGTGTATCCAGAGTTAAAGAGTCACTGTTTTGCAAATCTGTCCAGAGTGTTAAAGGACAAGTTCACTTTATTTTATAACCTGATAGTCTTTTTATATATAAGACTATCCATAATGAAGTGATCATCAAAGGTGAGTGGAGCCCTCAGAGACTTGGTTGCTAAGAGTGGTTCAATATGACTATGGTTGTTTTAAAAAAAAAAGTGAACTTGTCCTTTAATATTTCAATTTCATGTCACCTTAAAAAAAAAAGAAAGAAAAACTCTACCACCTAATTTTGAAATCTAAGAAACCTACATTTGAACTTTAACAATGGTCCCTCCAACTATCAGGGGTTACAGCATATTTGGAAATGTAGTTTTGGTATCTTTTGTTTGTTTGTTTTGGGGTTTGTTTTTTGTTGTTTTTGTTTGTTTGTTTTTGTTTTGTGCCCTGCCTTAATATCTGCTGTGTGGACTGTCACCAAAATCATCCGTGTAAAGCCGTTTCAAAGTGGGTCTTTGCGAAAGCTTTTTTTTCTGCACTTCTTTGGGATTTTGGTGATTATTTGTCAACCTGACTGCATATAATTTGGATGAATTTATCAAACGCAGTGGTAAAATTATTATGCTCTCAAGCTGAGAAACTGAAGCAATCAGCAAGATTTTCTCAAATGATTAAACCTTTCGGCTGGGAAAGAATTTTCAAAGAATTTTACTGTGAATACACAAAGTTGTTAAAAGGATTGTATTAGATGTTGTGTTTAAATTACACATTGTGTTCGATATGACATCTGTAGAAAGCTCGAGTACAACCTGTGTTGTTTGTTATCAAGACAAGGTTTTGTGTTTTAGCAGTATAGCCACAGTTTACAGGTTGCGGCGTAAAGACTAGTAACAAATTTGATGGTTTTTAAAAATTGTACAGGACACACTTGCTGTATGTTGGTTGGGAGCCTCGGTGTGATAACATACACAAATGATTTTGGTTTGCAAGCCTGTCAGTACCTAATATACAGTTTTTATATTACATGTATATTTGGCAAAGCGGCCAGTTCCATAAGGAAGTGTCATTCTATCCATTTTTAAAACACACTACTGATGTGTGGAAGAAAATATCTTGTATCATAATTATCTGAGCAAAGGATTGAGAATCAGGTTTTGTAGATTATATCTTGTCACACATTACCCGTTTGAAACATTTCTTTTCACTATTGACACATTTCCCCAAGATAGAGCATTTAAATACTTATTCCCTCTGTTTTGTTACATGAATCTGTCAAAAATATATTTTTAATTTAATATGAATAAATATCAATCAATATATTAAAAATGTATTGTGCTATTTTTGGAGCTGTTGGCCTTTGCGTTATTAGTATTTTCATATGATGATTGTAGGAGTGTAACAACATTTTTTTGTTTTGTTTTTGTTTTGTTTTTTTATGTATCACAACCTTTAAAAAGGCAAAAGGAATCAAAGCTTACATTTACATAATTTTTCTCACACATATTGAGAAAAGCATTCAACTCATATCTTTTTTCTTTTTTTTTGTTCATGTAGTCAACTGAATTAAATAGTAATAACAATGGCAACATTAACTGGACAGAACTAGCATCAAGGCTATAATCAACAAATATAACAAACAATGACTGCTTTAGTCACAAGATTGGCTCTGGCTTGATGCATGATGAGCCATCATGCAGGTACTCCCACTTATTTTCTCTTTCTAAGCAAAAACAGTGTCATGATGTTGAAAAGTAGGATTTGAGGCAGCGGTTTTACACTTCAGTGATTATGAAGGACTGTATCCTTTAATATGTGCACCATTAAAATAAAGGGATAGCACTAAAAAAGCTCAAATACTTACATGTTCCCAATGTGGTATATTTTGCAGTATTCTGTTACCAAATATCACCTTAATAAAGTAACATAAGTGATTACTTTTCATTACTTTTTGGTTATCTCAGAGATACAGAATGTCAATAAGAATTTATTATTATTATTTTTGTTTGGGGTATTCTTAGCATCTTAGCATCGAAGCATTTGTTTTGAGTCCATGTGAGTCCCAGGAACGTGTTTGCATAAATTCTATTGTCAATAACTCTTTGATGAATGACTTTACATGTCATATTTGATGATAACACAGTAAATGTGTTGTCAATTAATTGTATTTATGGTTATTTTATTGGAAAACATGGCAATGATGAAAGATTCAATCAGTGCTTCAATATAATGAATTTGTGATGCAATCTAATAATGGTTTGATGTTTTTTCCATTGTCCATCAAAGACATTTACTTTGATCTGTTTTTGAATCATCAAAAGCTGCATTTTCTTAAGATAAACTGACTAAATGATGTACTTGTGAAACAGCAAAAATATGTTTTCAGAGGCTTGCAGTCTGCCTGGTACAAGTATTGCAATTTGATATTATGATATATTATGATTTGTTTGCTTTTTGTAATACTAGACCATGGGAAAAGTTGAATAATACTCTTCAGACTGTATATCATAAATCATATTTACAAAATCCATATTTTTCAGATTTTTTTCAGGCAGATCATATCGCATATGTGGTAATTAAATAAATAAAAAGTAAGTAAAGTGCATGCCTGCCAATATATCTTTCACAACTCAGGACTTGGCTGCATAAGAAGTGGTAAAAAAATAGTTTGGCATATGACGACGTCTGCCACGGTGCATCAGGCAGACAAACTGTCCTTGATATCTCACATTAACTTTTTCTGTGGTCGGCATCAAAATAGGATGCCGAATTGCACGCCACCACTGAGCTTGCACTGTACCGCTCGGAGCCGAGCAGCGAAGTAAACTCTCCCTGGCACACTCAGATGAAGCTTGCTCAGACTCCCCGCCTCGGACCAGCCTACATTTGGCACACCAGTTCCATCGTGCAGTTCGTCTGCCTCGGCGTCCTCTCGGACAAAATCGAGTAAGATCCATTCAGACTATGCAAACATCAATATGAACACTTTTGTGTTTCGGCCACTCCTAAAAGCTCAATATACAGCAGTAACGTGAAGTTAACAGTGTTTATGAAGAAAGGAATCTATTACTAGCAACTAACAATTTTTGCAATACTTGTATGCAGAAAAAAGGAAGCGCGACACCAATGCGGACCTGCTGCAATATCTCGAGCGGTCAGAGGAGCGGTTCCTGGAACAGAACCAGCTGGAC
>OMMV01063665.1:0-10009 GCA_900302635.1 Chatrabus melanurus
GGGTGTTCCCAAAATGGATGCCATGCATTCTCCACAATTTGGGTTCAAACCAGCCGGAAAAAGGCTGATTGTGAGAAAAGAACAGGGAATTAAGCGCTATAACTTTGGTGAATGGTCAAGTAGGTATCATTTGTTCTGTCTGTCAACAATTATGAGGGAGCTGTAGCTAAAAGATGGTCAAAATGGTGAAATTCTGTGGGGCTTGAAGCATATGACCTTTTGCAATCTGGGTATATGCACTTTCAATGGGGTCGTGTAAGCAGCATGTATGCAAATTTTGAGTTGCCCGGAGTGTGTAATTGCTGAGAACACTGTGGCTGCAGAAACCTTGAAAGGTTTATACAGACAGAGATGTCCTCTCACGGCCTAACTGCATTACCTTCACGGCCCACCAGGGGCCCGTGGCCCACACTTTGGGAATCACTGTTCTAGGTTTTCAGTATTTTGAAACAGAATATTTTTGAAGGAGCTGTTTATTTGTTCTTTCAAGTGTTTCACAACAGTGAATATTTCTGAAATAATTGTTTCATTTATTGTTTTAATCATTTTGAAAAAGATTTTTTTACATAACTGTTTATTTTCTGTTTGAAGCCTTTTTGAAATACTGTTTTAGAAATAAATGTTTATTTTTTTTATTTAAAGCCTTTCTGAAAAAGTTAGTGATTTTGAAGCAAATGTTAATTTTTTTGAAGCCTTTTTGAAAGTGTTTTAGAAACAAATGATTTTTTTATTTTATTTAAAGCCTTTTGGAAATAGTTAGTGATTTTGAAGCAAATGTTTATTTTTTGTTTGAAACCTTTTTAAATATCCAAGTAGGCTGAGTCAGGTCAACTGCACTTATTTAGTTCCTTGAAGCTATTTCCCTCTTCATCCAGAAAAGCTTCATCATTTCTGAGAGGAAATGAATGTAAGACTTTTTAAATAATAAAAACTAAATAAGGGTGGTTTAGGGTTTTTACTGCTGTTCTTCATAGTTGTCCAACTGAAGAGTCACCCGTTTTGAAATAAAGATAAGGTACAATCCCAAATCAGAAAAAAGTTGGGAAGATATGGAACATGCAAATACAAACAAACAAACAAACAAACAAACAAAAAACCCAAAACAAAATGCAGTGATGCCCACAATATTTCCCATTATAGTGTTTTGTGCTTTTTGTAACAGTGAACCATTTTCTGAAAAGAATTGTTTAATTTGGTGTGTCAACATTTTCAAAACATTGATATTTTCTAAAACAGCTGTATAATTTAGTGTTTCAAGCACTTTGAAGCAGTGATTTCTGAAGCAATTGCTTCATTTAGGGTCCTATCTTCCACCCAGCGCAAAGCTACGCAAAGTTGACCTGGTGAAGTCCAGTTGACCTAACTCAACCTACTTGGATATCATGACTTGGATGACTGAGAATAGCAAGTTTTTTATGTTTCTTTTTGTTTGAAGCCTTTTTGAAATAGTGTTTTTAGAGGAACTTTATTTTTTGTCTTTTTGGAATATTATTTTTTTTTTTGAACTCTTTAATTTAGTGTTTCAAAAGTGAATCATTTTCTGAAGCAATCGGTTCATTTGGTTTGAGGTTTTTGCCATCGCTCTGTTCTGAGTATTTTGGAAGGCTTAGCCACACCTTTATGATACATTAGGGAAGCAGGATTGTGACTGTTTGAATGTGTCCAGTAGCGCCCTCTTGTGGTTGTACATTTCACACTGCAAGGGTGATCAATTTTGCCATCATTGCTGCTTGTGCAGAGGATTGTCAAGTCAAAACCCATGAATTTGCCAAAGATCTTCATAAGTATGAAATTCTGTAAATTTCTGCATGTTCTTGTCGGCGTGAATTTCTTTGCAGGCAAATAAGAACAGGGAGGTTGTTTCCTGGAGACCTGAAAAATGAGTTTTTATAAGATGCACCATCTCACACTAAAGCTAAGAATTCCAAAGCTTTAAATTGGTCCTTCACAGCCCGATGGATTCTGGCCTGAGCTCTGAGAAAGCAAAAAAACACACAAAAAAAAATGGGAAACAAAAGCAACAAGGAGAAGAACACAACAGGGACAAACAAACAGGAATGAAAAACAACAAAGAGAGGATGAGAAGAAAACACATTCTGGCAGCGTGTCACAAGTGTCCCAGCTGTCCAAGCTTGGTGTGAGGGAGATTGTGGCGCTGCAGCCAGACGCCTTGAGCCTTTTCCAGTCTGTGGAGCCACATCAGGCTTCACGCAGTTCGTGCAGTTCTGCACAACATCTGCTGTCTCCAAAGGATGGAAGGAGCCTTGAAGACACTTCCAGTTGTTTCACTGCTTCAAGCCCAGCGACATTTAAGGTGCAACAAAACACAAATTCATACACACACTTTTTTCACATTCTCTTTTTACTTCACTGATGCCACGATAATATTCAAATGATGTACCAGCAGAGACACATTGTTTGAAAGTTAGAACATATATCTGTTTATATTCATGGGGTCATGTGGCACAGCAGTCAAATCACACTCCTGAGTGATGTTTATCTGTGCACTCTGCCCCCCCCCGCCTGTATACATTCCTCTCATATGAGGTCGCAGTTGGCTCGTAATCAGAATGCATACAATATTCCGATAAACCATTGCTGTTCCCCAGGCTGGAGTAGGCAGATCTCAAAAACTGAGTGTGCGAGAAGGAGACGAGTGAGGGAAGCCACCAAGACACTCATGACAACTCTGAAAGAGTTATAGGCTTCTGCGTTTGTGATTGGAGAAACTGTCCATCCTGCATTTCTGATGAAGACCAGATTAAAGTCACAATAAAACTTTGCATAAAAAAAAAAAACTGACATGGATGACAGAAAACAAAGTAGATCGTGTTCCATAACTTGCTTGAGACATGCCTGTGGGACAATCTGACATAAATGATCCTAGAGGTGAATAATTCGATTGTGGATATCTGTTGCCGTTTGCACAGCTGGTCATAAATATAGGCAACGAATATATATATAATGTTCACAGAGGATTTACCAAATAATTGTTTGTAGTTACTGTCTGTGGTCCTTACACTGCAGAATCCTATATTCTACTAATTGCCAAATATGTTTCCACTATGCAATTTCTTAAATAACAGAAATGCCATAAATATAACATTACAAGATAAAAGTAACACAGATTTCCCCAAACTATTTGTAATTTGCCATAAATTATTTATGCCACATTTGTACCATTTTGCATGAATATTTCCACATGTATAATTTGTAAAGAATGTCAATGAAATCACAGACACGTGGAAAGCAGAGAAGACATATCTCATCCTTTTTGCCTTGGGTAGTCGAGTCCAGCATTAAATAGATTTTACCGCGTGAGGTCACCATCTGTTTGACCTGTGGAAGGCGGAAGAGTTTATTTGCTGCCAGTAACACGCAACCTTTTCCGTGTTACAGCTCTTAGGTTTATTGCTCAGGGTTCGCTAGTGTCTGGGTTCTGCGCACAAAATGCAAGCGAAATGTAAACCTCGAATTAAAAGAAAAATATCAAAGCCAATTATGAATTGTCTAGGAGTTCATTTACAGCACTTGTTAAGATACAGAAACAGTATGGTACGCTGTGGTGAATCTGTCTGGAGTAGGCAGTACTCAAAACGTGCAAGAAGGAGACAAGTGAGGGAAGCCACCAAGACACCCATGACAACACTGAAGGAGTTATACTGTAGGCGTCTGTGGCTGTGACTGGAGAAACTGTGCACAGTGCAGCTTTTGTCTGTTGCGTCACCAGTCACAGATTTATGGTGGAGAAGGATTTTCACGCAAGAAAACAGATCAGATCTAGGCTCAGGTGTCCCATGTGTCTTCTTGCAAATTGTATTGGAAATACCCATCTTCCTTTAAACAGAATCCTTCTCTGTTTCACTCCACCATGAAGATGTGCAAGTTGTAACTATTGGTGCTCCATTTGTACTCAGAGGGTGTATTTTCCCAGTTCCGCCCACCAGGAACTCGCCCTGAAATGGGATGTAACTAGAGGGGCACTCAGTAGCGCACACTCCTCTGGCAAAACACAACCTGCCCTTAACCACATGTATGTTTTTTTTGTTGAGTTTTATTCATTATTTCATGAGAAAATTATGATTTTTTTTTTTTTAAAAGTCCTATCTTGTAATATCGCTGGAAGAATAAAGGAACATTTCCTCGGTCCGCCCCTAGACCAGATCTACTCTAAAATGTAATGGTTTATTTCATGACCCACGCTACACCCCTCCAACAGATTTCAGGAAAAGTGGTTCATTCATATAGCTGGCTGCTTTCCAGAGGTGGGGATGGACCGCTTGTCTGCCTGGGTGGTTGCCATCCAGGACCCAAGGTGGTTCTGAAGTGTGTTGGGTGTGATGATGTGATGATGTGCGGCACCAGCGCACCAGTGTGTATCAGTTTTTTGTCCAGTTTACAGCATATATGGCGTGCACTTAATTACAGTTTATATGTATATTTTTTATATATTTTAGTCTAGAGCATGAATATATATATATATAAAGTCCTATTTGTTCTATTATATGTATAATTTATTCAGATTGTTCCGAGGACCACAATGTAAATAAACACCTTTACTGGAAGCTTTTTTGTGCCATCCTTGGCAATAATAATGCATATATGTTTTTATACGTACTTTTATTGCAAAAATAAATCAAATCAAATATTCATGATTAGTTCTGGAGATTATACTACATCATTATTTTATTATTTTATGCAGGCTTATTTATTTATTTATTTATTGTGCCCCTGTCCTGTCCGGCAGCTTTAGCAAGCAGAATCCTGGTCTGAATGCCCTGTTGTGCCAAACACATTTGCTTTCCCAAGAGGAGCTCTATAGACTCTCCATATGCTCCTCTTTTTAGTCAAGATCTTTTTATTTCGTTTTATATGTATAACATTTCCATAGCTGACAGGGGGAGAGAAAGAAAAATAAAATAAAATCAATCTATCTATCTATCTTGTAAAGATTCATAGCAGTATTTTTCTCTCAAAGAAACCCCACTTTAATAAAAAATCGGGGGTCCTGCCCTTTGTTTGTTTCTTAAGGTGCAGTTTGAAAACCTAAAATACAAAAACACAATCTATTCGCGTTTTTTCCCCACACTAAACTACATTTCCCAGAATCCTTCTGCAGGATAGTCCGACTGTCGTCGGCGTCATGAGAAGCAGGCTGTGCGAGCCTGTTAGCGCTTTAGCAAAGTGGCTTGAAAAACGAGTTTATTTGACAACTTCAAATCAGAGGTAAAGGCAAACATTTATTCGTGATGTTAATTAATACATATAACTCTTACTATCGAACATAGGCGCTAACCAGCTGCATGGGTTACGTTCAAAGGCTAGTCTAAGTAAAACATGCTAGTTACCCATTAGTGTGTTAGCATGCGGCTGTCAACAAAATGACAAAATTAAAAATTTGGTGTTTAGTTTAGTCTTAAAATATGTTCCTAATTAGTGGGACATTTAATATATTGCCCAACAAAAATACTACATGTGCTTTTTAAAATATTACTTCTCTTCTCTTTACTAAGCAGCATGTCTGAAGCTTTAACTTTTAAAATAAAAAATCTGGAGGAGGAGTTGGAGAAACTCAGGTCCCAGCTGAGGAGAGGAGGCGAGGAAGAAGTGGAGTCCAGCATGATTCCTCATGAGGACACAGAGTACAAAGCTGAGGGTCGCACCAGCAGCAAAAAGCCTAAGAAAGCTGGTAAGGAGCGTCCTTTTGACTTCTCGGTCCACCCACGGCGCCACGTGGCTCTGCGCCTGGCCTACCTGGGATGGGTGTATCAAGGGTTTGCAATTCAGGAGAACACCGATAACACAGTGGAGGCCGGGCTCTTTGACGCGCTGCTCAAAACGCGCCTCATCCAGGATCGACAGAGCTCCAATTACCAGCGATGTGGCCGCACCGACAAAGGAGTCAGCGCCTTTTGCCAAGTGAGTTCAATGAGTCCACTTTGACTGAACCCACATTAAAGATGTAGTCCGCGTTCCATTTTTTACCATCTAAGTAAAAAAAAAAAAAAGGATTTTCTTTGGCACCACTATCATTTTGTTTGTGAATATTCACATAACAGATATTGCCAGTATGATCAAAATTTGCTGTTTCTGGAAGCAGTTTAGGTTTTTGACCCATGTGGGTTAATATACAGTGACAAGACTCCATGATAGACTTTATATGGTGATGTCATTGTTGACTTGGTGGGGGGCTTTTTTTTAATCCTAAATAGCAAACTTGGTCAGCATCAGCATCATGGAGTTGAAGAAGTGTGGCAGACCTGAAAGTGCCAAAAAAAGACATAATTGTAGCAGAACCAAAGCGGCAGACATAGATGACCAGAGATCCTGTTGGGAAGAACTCATGATAAACTTTGGACATATTTCACAGGAAAGTTTTGGAAAGTTTCTCTCCCTCCCTCCCTTTCAATGCCAAGTTAGGAGCAGGTAGGGGGTAATTCATTCATCCCACAACCAGTCATACTCGTACATCAGCCCTATTTCACAAAGGTTTTGCAGAGGTAGGGTTACAAAACTGGTGAAAAAAATAAGGCAAACTACCATGGATTCAATGCTATCACACATTTTCCATAACTAGGGATGTATAGCTACTGGAAAATCATAATGAGATTTAATTCCTCAAAATGAGACTGGTTGCCAAATTTTGGGTGTCTGGCTCAAGGAGTAATATTTGGCATGGAACCCCCCAAAATGAATACCAGTGATTTAAAATTAGCTTTAATTTTGCAATATACCACAGAAATAAATGTACTTTATAATAACTAGATTCCAACAAATTTTGTGGAAAAGGGGAAGGATGGAAAAAGGGACTACACCTTTAATGTATTAATGACAAAATGTGGATTGATGTAGTATGCTTGATATTTTGTGTTTAAGAGGGTGTCTCACATCATTTTTGTTTTTCCTGCCAGGTCATATCCATAGACCTGCGCTCCATCCAGTTTTGTGGAGGTTTGGGTGTGACACTCCCCGCCAATGTTGATGTTTGTACCAAGAATAAACCTGCTGTTGATGAGCTTCCATATGTAAAAATGCTGAACAGAGTCCTGCCTAACGACATCAGGATATTGGACTGGGCACCAGTGGCGCAGGATTTCAGCGCACGATTTAACTGTCAGTCCCGCACATACCGGTACTATTTCCCCCGTGGATCCTTGGATGTTGAATTAATGGCAAAGGCTTCAAAACGGTGGGCCAAGGCACAAAGTGATAAATTAAAATATACACTGTAATCCGTCTGAGTGTACAAGGAGGTGAAATGAAAACAAATGCATGTGATATTTATTAAAGTCAAACTTCAACTTGCAGGTACGAGGGCACACATGACTTTCGTAACCTGTGCAAAATGGACGTGGCCAACGGAGTCCTGCAGTTTGCGAGAACCATCCTGTCGGCCTCAGTCAAGCCTGTGCTGCCGCAGCACGATGACAGCATGGCTCAATGTGATATCTTCATATTTGAGATCAAAGGATTTGCCTTCCTATACCACCAGGTACCAAAGTGTAAAATACAGTCAGGATTTTACTCAAATTTGTGCTAATTAAAAGCTCTTTAAATCAGCGTTTTCCCATCCAGCAGAAGTAGAAACTTCCCAGATCGCCCCAACACTTTTTGGCCCACTTATCCCGGACAAGTACTCTGTCTTTTGTTGGACAAATCTGGACTATGCATTTATTTTTGTTGAAGTCAGTCATTTAAAAAAAAAAAAAAAAAAAAATCTGGTCCTGATGGAATCTGGCTTTTTGAGCCAGTTTAAAATCCACCCCACATGCCTTTGTCGAAATCCCACAGTGACGAAAGCAGCAAAGGAGCCAGTAATTCCCAAAGTTACAAGGATGCATTTTTATTTTTTGAATTTGCCGGTACACTTACTGTATATGTAGAAGTTTTCAGGTCGTGTTCAACTAAAGGTTGCAAAGATGCCCACCCACCTTTTGAAGACTGGTCAGTGGTATCTTGAGGGGGGGCAGTAAGTCTAAAGGGACCAGTGGCTTTTTAATTTTACTGGTAAAAAGCCTGAAAATATGTATTTCTATTGCAACCTTTTACTGTGAATTTTCCTCTTTTGAAACACTGCAGGTTCGCTGCATGATGGCAGTACTTCTGTTAATAGGACAGAAGCTTGAACCTCCAGAGATAATTGATCAGCTGTTGGATGTTGAAAATAATCCCCGGAAGCCCCAGTACAGGTGAGTTTGCAATCGTTGAAGTGACTCGTTTGTATGCGCAGCATTAGTCACAAATGTTATTTTTCAAATATCACACAGTCTGCTGCAGTCTGACAATGTAACCGTTTCTCTGAACGATTCTTTTCACTGAGGTTTTGTCCACCAGTCTGCAACTAAAGCAATCTTTGACCCTCTTCTCTCCAGCATGGCAGTAGATTATCCGCTGGTGCTGCACAACTGCCACTTTGAAGGGCTGAGTTGGAAACAGGAGCCTGAAGAGGTGAACTACATCCTGGCTGTTCTGCAGCATCACTGGACACAGAGCAGAATTAAATCCCATATCCTCCAAGGGATGATCCAGGGTCTGGAAGTCAAAGGTGAGAAATTTGTTGAGATTAATTGTATATTAGGGGCTGCACAGACGAGTCAACCAGTTGACGTTGCTGCTCTGCAGTGACACTTTAAGCATGATGTTGACTAGTCACTGAACATGTGATGATGGCCCACAGTGTTCTGTAGTATCAGCAGTGCTTGGTTTGGACTAGTGCCCACTTTGTGAGATCTTCTCCAACAGAGGAATTGGACACAACTGTGCATAGGAGGCCAGGGGGAGGGGCCAGACTATCAAAATTCCAGGGACCGACTGAAAACTGCTTTTCACTTCTGCCACTCCGTGTGCACACAGTCACCTCATGCTATTCAGCACTATGGATGCTAAAAGCAAAAATTGTGACTGGAAGGACCACAACGGTGGAAAAAGGGCTTTCACACAGGACAACACAATGGGACGTGGCATGCCACAATCAGGACATGTCCGCCAGCATTATGCGGTTAAGGCACATGCAAGGGGCATGAGTGCAATCTGGATACAAGACGTGACCCAGGCTTTCAGTGTGGGAAACGGCAGACAACGGCTGTCACCAGAGCCGTTATCGATGTGGGCTCCCCCTGTGCCGCAAACCACCAGCAGCCCTGCCATCCACCATCACTTCAAATGTCGCCAACAACAAAGACATCAGACATCTGGACCACATCGCACACTTACAGACGACTGTTGGCCACGTTGGGAAAGGATATTCCAGGCTTCATAAAATGTACCCAGTTGTCTTGCATTACTGAAT
This sequence comes from Chatrabus melanurus, assembly GCA_900302635.1. Lineage (NCBI taxonomy): Eukaryota > Metazoa > Chordata > Actinopteri > Batrachoidiformes > Batrachoididae > Chatrabus > Chatrabus melanurus. The sequence goes on from OMMV01063665.1 coordinate 9,290, forward strand.
AATAAGGCGAGTGTAGCACAAAGTATTTGTTCAGTTACACACATGACAGTCTTGTGCAAGTTACTTTTCTCTTATACCGACATTTCAGTCTTCTTCTTTCACATTTAAATGGAACTTGTAGCATAGAAGCGTTGGTGTTGTTCCTCGTTTCTGTAAGAGATGTTGGGAGCTATCAGCGTATGCTTTAATTTTTGCAGGTACAGGTTATCGCGGTAAAACATTTCCTTCTCTCATGGTTTTATCAAGTCCCAATAGTGCAGCGGATAAGCGCCCATATGAGAACAATTGTGGGTTTGATGAAACAAGCATGGAATTTCTACCACAGTTAGTACATACCATAAGGTTTATTTTCAGATATGGGGCCAAGTTGGATTTGACCTCTGAGGACCATGAGGGGTCAATGAAGGATTACACAGGGGTCAAAATATAAAAATCCTCCAATCATATTGAAACATATACCATATTATTTGCCTGATCATAACGATTCTAAAAAGGTATAGTTTGGACTATCTATGACTGAATGTTATGGAGTTATGGGGCAAAAACAGCAAAAATGGTGACAAAGGTCATTTGCAGTTTGTATAGGGGTCAAAAGTTAAAAGTTGCTCCAATTTTGGTATAACGTGATGCAAATTACTGGTTGAGCTAATAGGGTTTTAAAAAGGAATAGTTTGCACCATCTGTTATGCTTAGTTATCATGTTACGGGGTAACGTGTCAT
>OMMV01063722.1:0-11508 GCA_900302635.1 Chatrabus melanurus
AAGTCAGGTGCTGAGCTATTGGAGATAGCTCAAATCTGTTGACAGCTTACTGAATCAGCTTTCTCCCAGCTACCTTTTGGTAGTGGTTGGACATTTCTATTTCTATTAGATACCTTACAACAGCGTCTTACATACTGGCACCTGAAATTTTTACATTTTGATCCACTGGATCCAGAAGACTCTCTGGATCTGGATAGAACTTTACCTGCTTATAGCTATTACCATCTTACATAAGCATGACAAAATTCATCCTGATCTGTTGAGATGTCGCCAAGATGTACACATCTGAACATGTTAAATGGGATTTCCAATGTTAAATTTAAATTGCCACCAAATCCTTAATCCAGATCCAAATGAAACTTGGTCTGATAGTTGAGGGTCTGATCCTGCATATACCTACCAAATTTTATTCCAATCCAATGAGTTTTGACAAAGGTATGATTTTTTTAAATGTTTCACCCATTACAAGCGACGGGGGTTTTTTTTGTTGAAATTTTGATAATTTTTGTGACATCATCAAAATTTAATGGGAAAATCCTTGGGTGATCACCTACCCATCATAAAAAATTCATGTTGATCTCTCAAAAACTGCAGACAGAAAACTGTTCACAGACAAATAAACAAACTGACCACCAAAACAACCCCAATGAAAATATAACCTCCTTGGCGGAGGTAATAAAAAAGAGGTTTGGCAAAGTAGACATGACACAACATGTTCCTGTAAGCCCAATGTTGAATTCCATAACAAAAACCTATGCATTTCTCATTGCTGAGAGCATTCAGGTCAGTGTCACTGTACTCTAAGTGGGGTGGACAGCAGGCTTGCTCCCTCAGACATTTCCACTATGCAGTAATTCACAACATACTCTCATGGGCCACAAGTCAGGATTATATATAGGCCCCTATAACATTTCCCTCATGTTATGAAGCCAGTGGGGAGATGGACCAGGAAACATTTTTCCAGAGGACACTCGAAGCTCTGTCCGAGGGAGGAATTTCATACGAGGGCTGGCTTTTCATGCTTTTCTGGGGCGTATTTATAGTAGCTGAGGTCAGGGTGGCATGTGGGGTCGCCTTCTTCAACCTAGCCATGTTAAGTGATGCTAAGCCCACAGGGGTGGAGCAATGACATATCATTCCATTCTAAATCTAAACGTCCATGTTTATGACAATAGTAGATAGAACACAAGGCACCGCCCCTTTAAGTAGTGGACATGAAGGACGTTTCACAGCAAGAATCACAAACCAGCCAAACGCAGAGCCTTCAGAGAGTAATACATCTAGGATTGTCTTCAGAAAAAACAATATGTCTCATGCATTTTTGTCAAATTATCAAAACAAACAAAAAAATCTGCATTTTTGGCTTTGTTTACAAACATTGGTGGACACGATGACGCCACGAGGACTTCACTGATCGTGATGAAACTTGATGCTGTAGATTATACCTTGCTAAGACCTTGCACAAGCCTGACGGCGGGCTCGGCAATGCAGATTCGGGTCATTATTGCCCATGTTTTTTTTAAAGTTTGGGGTAGATCCAGATAAAAAAGAGCAGAGCCAAAAAAATGTAAAATGTATTTAACATTGTGAGTACTTAATGTGCCATTCCAATAATGTATTAAATTAATATTGATTTATATTTATTGATTTAATACATAATTGCATTGCATTTGTGGATCTGCATTACCTCTGAGAATAAGGCCATATTTTCACCTGCATCAGCTCATTTCAGTTATTACAAAGCAGATTTACCAAACTGTACCGTGCTCTAGATGCTTCGTAAGGATTAATTTGACACTTGAAATCAACTGTAGACCTTTAATCTGCTGACTTTTCAATCAAAGTCTTAAGGGACTAACACACACCTGGATCGGAAGCCCCTCCTCAGCCTGGTGTCCAATTACTTTTGGCTTGCAATAATGGCAGACCTCAAGCACACCTGATTTGTATAAAATTACCCTCAAATTAAAGATGTCCAGCTGCACTACAAGCTCATATTATTTACGTTCTTTAAACTCTGAGGTGCTGAGATTCGCTTATCTCGGCAGTGACGTTCATGCCTCCGGTTCCTTACACATGGCTGACACATGGGAAGTGCTTATGGAATCAGAGGTGTTTGGCAATGCAGATACCTATACAGGATAACGGAGGTCCAACAATTTAGGGATGTTAACCAGTGTCCTAAGGCGACTACTGGATATCTTAGGTGCCAGGTCTTTTTGGAGGATCCTTCGGTACCACTGGAATGACTTTGTGTCAAACTAATGGTTGCTCAGGGAGACACAGATGAGGCGTACCACTTGGATTGTGAGGGAATGTCAGCTACAATATTTTGGCCATATGTCGCGCTTCTCTGAGCGTGATCCATTGTCCAAGTACCTCAGTGTTGAGGACTCCAGCAGCTGGAAAAGGTCATGGGGACGCCCACGCATCACCTGGCTGCAACAGCTAGATGGCTACTTTCGGGAGGTGGGAATGGAGCGGTTGTCTGCTTGGGTGGTTGCCATCCAGGATCCAAGGTGGTTGCATTGTGTGGGTGGATGTATCGCATGCTCCCGGCCCTGAACTGACCTCTATTTTGCTGATAGCTAAAATACAAAAAAAAAAGTCAATACCCATATATGGACCTAACTGTAAAAACACGTCTATTTTAAACTGGTAGGAAGAACAGCCAATAATAATGAGATGAAAAGAACATGAGTTTTTCTTTCTCTCTCTCTTGTTAATTTTGTGATGCAGTCAGCTTAGTTACGCGTGGCTACATTTTTTTGTTGGAGTCTGTTGTGGAAACCAGGCTATCGTCTGTCCACCTCCACCCCTTCTGAAGTGATTAGTGTAAATGATCCTCATTTCTAATGGTAGGTAACACAACACAGATTATTATTCTGTGCTACAGGGGTTTGTGTGGACTCTTCCTGTGGCATGAATCATTAAAGACTGTAATCCATACACACAGCTTGGTTCTCGGGGCGAGGGTTTGCTATCTGATGCTGCCTGGAGACCAAATGAGCGCCTGCGCTTCAAAGGCAAAGCTCAGATTGCTCACCTTCCGACAAGAAAAGGTGACAAAAAGAAAGACGAAAAAAGCAACTCCTCATTTGTTTCATTGACATTTAATGAACAGGCCAATAAGAAATTGCAAAGCGGAGTTCTAGCTGGTTCTAGCTCATTATGGTCCTGTAAACAAATTTGGAGGATCTATAGCAGATTTCCAGTACAGAATTATCCCATTCTTAGTTTATCCTCACTTTGTTTTAGATTTTTGCTAATATCTGAAAATGGACCAACAATCTTATTTACTGGCAGAGAACAAACTATAAAAAGGACCAGATCTAAACTACAAGTCTAAACTGAATTAACATTTTGCAATTCCAGTACATATACTTGAATGAAGTAAAAACACCTGCTCACAATTAATCTGTAAATCCAGTGAAGAGTGCTGGAGTAATCCATGGCAACTGCTTCTGTGTCAACAAAAATCTTGGACAGACCAGCTACTGCTGTCTAGGACAGTGCACCACCATTGGCTAGCTGAATGAATGACTTGCAAACTTGTCTATGTATTATGCATGTCAGTTTACCTTGACTGTGTTCTTGAGCTCATTTACAGGTAAGCACAGCCGAGAGAGAACCTGCAAGACATTGAATACCCAGCAAAAGCCCTGGACACCTCGGTAAGATCTTCTTCTTTCTCTTAATTCCAATCAAAGTGTCACAATATTATTGGTTTCTGGCTGTTTTTGAGGTGGAGATTGGGAGCAATTTCCTTTAGCCTTCACACTAACTACTTCACAGTGTGAGGCGTCTGAAATGGAGCTGATTGGATCCACTATGACAGCAACATATGCTCGACCAAAATCCAGTCACTTTCTGCCTGCCATTTCCACCATGGCGTCCAGCTACCGCAGCACCCAGCCATCCTTGAATGCCAACCAGTGGAGGACCAACAGCTACTACAAGAGCAGCAATATTGTTCCAGCCATCTCCACCACAGAACGAGAAAATCTGGACCTGGTTCGAGCCAACACCACGTTCTATCCGTCCAACAGGACGATGCTGACCACTCGGTACACCCCCGATGACTGGTTCAAGTCCAACTACAGCTACTACAGAGAGTCCGAGTCATCACGAAAAAGTGCAGAGAGACTGAGGAGAGATACCATAAGACTGATGCAGGATAAGGAACAGCTGACGAGACGAACCCAGGAGAATACCAGCAAGAACATTGGTGAGCGGCTCAACGACATCGTCTTCTGGAGGTCTGAGCTGAGCCACGAGATTGACAACATAGTGACGGAGATAGCAAACCTCAATGAGGTCAAGAGGAGGCTGGAGAGAGCCTTGGCAGAAACTCAGGGACCGTTTCAGGTAAAGGTTGAACCACTGTGTGTTTTTCTCAGAATATTCAGCTGTTACTGGAATGTTTTACCTCAGTATTCCCCGTCCAACAAAGACAAAGTGTACTTGCCTTGAAATTTTAATACCCTTCTCAGGCCTGTCTTTTCAGTTCACTCAATCATTCATGTCTCAAGATGCCATCACATTATATGTCGTGAAGCAGTTTTGACTGCCGGCTCAGATTGGGTCAAGCAATTGCCTTGGCAATGCTTCTCAGTAACTTTTGTTTTAAAGCTCCACTGGTCATTTGCATGTCCCAACTTAGAGTGCTTTGAGACACTGAGGTAGAGTCACATTAATCAGGCCGTTAATCAGGTCGAATGACATGAACACCTAGTTATAGTAAGACCAGAGGGCCCCCTTTGGAATGCCTAAGGTATCTGATATTTGAGAATGAAGATGAAAGGTTGTACTGATACATGCATTTAGGCACTGATACAGACACCTTCAAAAGTATAGGAATGACAATGCCAGTCAATTTGTTTTTACTGTGCACTGGAGAAATTTGGTAATACATATGTTCATAATTTTATAATGTCAGCTTTTATTTCATAGTATTTACATCTAGATACACCCAATTTCCCTTAATCTTACCCTTAATATTTGTTTGCATATCTTCTGCTTGCAATATCTGCAACAAGGCTGTGAAATTCCAGTTTGGCTTTCTGATTCTTACTGCTGATGAGTGGTTTGCATCTCACGGTATATGTGCTTGAAGCCTTCTTCAAATGGTGGCTTGTGATATCTTCGCCTCTGCCCTCTGGAGGTCATTGGTGATGTCAGTGACTGTTGTTTTGGGGTTATCCTTCAAAGCTGTAACAGTTATAGAGCAGGTGGAATAAGGAGTTGAGCTACCAATATGTAGACCTGGGTTTGATTCCCAGTCACGCTAACTGTGTGTCCTTGAATTGTCCAAATCATCCACCTGTAAATGGTTACCGGCCATGTCTGGGGGTCTCATCCAGGGAGAGTTGTAGATTCTCATGCGCTTCACGCAACAGAATTTGGGGATAAGAACTGGTACCAATGGACCTCAGGGTCTATATACGACTTCCTTTTTCTACTCACAATGTTTCTGTCATCAGTTGTGGCTATTTGTTTTCTTGGTTGACCCATTTGATGTTTGCTGTTCAATACACCAGTGGTGTCTTTCTTTTTGAAGTCATTCTGGATTGTTGCATTGGCTATGCCCGCTATTTGTGCAATGCCTCTGACTAATTTTCCATATTTCCGCAGCTTCAAAATTGTTTTCTCCCATAGATAGCGCTCTGGTCTTTGTGTCAGCTTATCCTTTTTAGCAACACCTGCAGTCTTCAAGGGTGAAACCCAAGACTAAAACCAAGACTAGACATTCAGAGCTGTTTAATGATTAAACAATCGATCTAACAGGACACACCTGGGTCACAAGAATCACCTGTCGGTCACATGTTCCAATATTTTTGCTTGCCCAAAAAATGAGGTGGTCTGATACAAAAGATGCTATCTAGATGCAAATAGCAGAAAATAAAAGATGACATTCTAAACTGTCTTCTCATATTCATCGTTTGATCTTAAACTCAACTGTCTTCAGTAAATATCGAAAAAAATATTGAACCTTTCATTCCAATACATTTGGGAGGGACTGTAGGCCTAATGCCCACTGTCTTTACAAGGTGGGTGTCTTTAAAGTATTGCTGTGTATTCTTTGTTCATCTCCTTTGGTCACAGTTTCTTTGCTTATAGGTATCTCGAGAGTGTTTATACCACAGAGAGAAACGGATGGCCATTGACCTGGTACACGATGATGTCGAAAAAGACCTGCTAAAGGTAACGACAAAGCAGCAGTGTGAGTGTATCTACAGTATGCGTGAGTTCTGATCCAAACCTAATTAGGTTTGGATCAGAACCTAATCAAAGAAATGATGGTTGTATCTCTTCTGTTTTGCCTACATTTCAACAAGGAGGTGGATGTCATCAACTCATGTCAGGAAAGGATGAGGCGACATTTGGACAGAGCTACTGCTCAGCTAGCGTGAGTCTGGATAAGCCAATATTTAAGTTGTTCTCAAGAATCACAATGCGGTTTCATGTTTCGAAAATGAAACGGTGAGAGCCGACATTGTAGACTGTTCCTATGTTTGGTTTGAAACTAGGCCTAAGCATACTATTAGCTTACAACTGAACAGTAGTTTTACACAGTCGGCTGGCCAGCTCCTATTCTCTAAACTTGGCTTTAGCTGTGCACCAGTATTTCTTAGTGGCATGAAATTCAAATTATGATGGACCTGTCAAAACATACCCCTGCAAAATAAAAATTGTTTTATTAAACATCAAATTTGTCCATACGCTCCTCTTCCTCTGGGTTGAATGTACCCAAAACTTGTCCATGGTGCGGGGGGGGAGAGCGACAAAACAAAACATAGGTTTTCCTTCTCCAGGGCAAAGGTGGTGAGGGTCAATGGTCGACCACTAAAATGAATCCTCAAACACAGCAAAGTTTGAAATGAATCTGATACATTTACTTTTTAGTTTCTGTTTTCCTTTGTATTTATGTAGGTCAAACCGAGCAGCGCAGCACGAACTTGAACGAGACATGAGCGACAAAGTCACAGCTCAGAGGATAGACGATAGGTGTCACCATCTAAGAAACACATCAGACGGCATCAGCTATTACAGAGGGATTGACAGGCTTGACCCCTCGTAAGTATAGCAGAGTGTGATCAAGTATTAACTGTTTTATCGTATTCAGTCACAAAGCAGATACTAATCAGCATGTCGTACTGATTGGATATGATTTACTAAATCAACAAATGTGAATTCAGTTTACTCTCAAAGTCCCTGAGGACTCTTCTAGACGACCCTAACATTTGATCAGTTACACCAAAGGTTTAATAGATAGCAATGTCATTGAGGAGCTGGAGGAAGCGACAGCAATAAGCAGTTGCTGGGGTTGTAAAAACCGAGGAACTTGGATCATGCCCAGAGAAGCGTTATTTAGCAGTTGTCTATGAATGGAAATGTTGTTGGGTTTGGTCCTTGAATGTTGCTAATAGGTGTCCAAGTGTCCTTGTGCAAGATATTGAACACCAAAACTCCCCAAACTGGGGGCACATCAACTCCACATGAACTTGTACAAAAGATGAAGAGAAAAAAGAAAAAGCTTCACTTCTCTACATAAATTATACAATCATTCAAAGAAAAGTTATAACTTTTAAAACACTGATGAAGGCATCCATTAGTCTCGATAGACCATGGATCTGCACCTGGAAAGTATTAATCAGGAATGACATCTCCAAGAAGCAGGTCTGGGCAAGGTTGTATGGAAGACCACCTATTTTCCACGCAAAAAGTCCCCGCCCCGCTACACCGATGTTGTCCAAGGGGAGGGGAAATGCAAATATAAGTAGACACCAATATTGTCACAGGAGTTGCCAGAACAAACTTCAAGACAACATCAGACTTCTCGTAGAGAAACCAGCACCGGATTTGTCCTCAGGCTTTGCTCCCGAAGCCTTTTCCATGAGTGGATGTGGCGACAAAGTTGCAGAGGCTTGAGATCAGAGTTCCCCCTCTCTTAGATGGATTGCCTTCCAGGCTGATGAGTTCCATCTACCCAAAGCACTGGTTTTAAGGTACCAGGACACACCTTCACTCCTTCTCCTGTTAACAGATGTAGATCTGTCGGACTTCAAGGGTAAGCCCCACAAGAAGGACTAGAGTTAGACTTTGTTGTCCGAGACTGTTTGAGATGCATGTCATGAGGACCACTTTCTAGGTAGGGAGAGATTGTCTCTAACACTACTTGTCTTGATAACCAAGACAAGGAGTGTTACTGTTCCAAGACGATTGACTAAGTATCACCGTGGGCCATAAACATAATCCCACACTGGGCTGAGTGTGGACATACAGCATTCTTAACGACAGCATAAATGATGTCTTTCTTCTCTCCGTTAGGGTCTCTCTGCCTGAGTCTTGGTCCAAGTTCACCGATGACAACATCCTGCATTCGCAGAGCACGCGTGCTGCCTCCCACAAGCTCAGGGACGAGATTGAAATCCTGCTAAACGCCACGAGCAACGAGATGTGGAATCAGTTCAACAATGTTAATGTAGCATTCACAAACCGCATTTCCGAAACAGCTGATGCTAAGCACAGCCTTCAGACACATCTGGCTAAGGTTAGCATGACTTGAATAGATTATTTTATGCTCACATAACTTCAATGCAGCCTACATTTTTTGATTTTGATTTGGCATCATCAAACATTAGTCATGTCAGGCAGGTGGACACATTTTGCTTCATTTTCCAATTATTCCAGTTATTATTCCAATTATTGTCCCAATTATTGTCCCAATTATGTCTAATTGGGACAACCTGTCTTCCGGCTCCACTGCTCAAAGCTGTTGTTATGACTCGCTGAATGTTCAGGATAACTGATTCAAGTAGTTCTATTCTTCGCAAATACAACACAGACAATCCCAAAAAAAGTACTTCTGACACTGCACACTGCTGCTGCCCCCTGGACGGGACGCTAGTCCATCGCAAATTACTTCCCCAGCCAAGAGCAGTACCCATTTACAGCTGGGTGGACTGGGACAATGCAGCTGAAGTATCTTGTCGAAGGACACAGACATGTAGTGTGACCAAGAATTGAACCTAGGTCTACGTATTGGAAGTCCAACTCCTTATCCCACTGAGCTACCTGCTCTACACTTTCATTGAGAGAATGACAGAAAAGTTGCAATTTATTTTATTAATTATAAACGGCTCTTGCCTTATCTTGTTCCGTATCTCCTCCCTCAGTTTTGCCACAACAATCGGCATTTTTTCAGTGTAGCTACATCTGTCGAAGGTTCTTGGGGCATTTTGGTGTCACTGGGGTGTGCATACAAGTAATACCACTCCGAAGTAACCTCCCGTGTGGTGTTGTAACCGCACCGCAACTCTTCCCAAAAACGAACGTAAATCCCTCTGTGCATAGTGTGGCACAAACTCAGTTGAAATTCTATTGCCAAAATCATGATTGATACAGTAAATACACAGATAACTCACCTTATTTGTTTAATCCATCACCACTGCACACAAAGATGACAACGGTCCACACATTGCTGACCCGAGTGAGCTCCCGTGTAACGCTGCAAATGCAGCACGACTCTGTTGTGAAACCAGCGTAAACCCCTTTGTGCATAGCGTGGAGTCCTCTACCCCGGGTGTGAACTACGGAAGGGGGAAGCTCCTCTAGAATTTTGCTAATTTGCTCCCATGGAGTGGCGCAACCGTGGCATTACTATGTCGTAAAACCACACAAACCCTTTTGTGCATAGCGTGGAGCCTACAATAGAATGAATGGTCTTTATTGTCATTGTACATACATGGATACATACAACGAAATTTGTCCTCTGCATTTAACCCATCCTAATTACAGTTAGACTCAATCCAACCACTAGGAGCAGTGGGCAGCCACAGTCCGGCGCCCGGGGACCAACTCCAGATGTAGAGACGCTGCCTTGGTCAAGGGCAGAGAAAGGAGCAGACCCTAATGTGCATGTTTTTGATGGTGGGAGGAAACCGGAGCGCCCGGACGAAACCCACGCAGACATGGGGAGAACATGCAAACTCCACACAGAAAGGAACTGGGCATGGTGGGAATCGAACCCCAGACCTTCTTGCTGTGAGGCAAGAGTGCTAACCACTGAAACACCGTGCTGCTCCACTCCGGGTGCGAACTACATTGAAATTATATTGCTAAACCAACGATTTATACATTAAAAATGCATGGGGGGGCTAGCATTTTGCTAATTTTTTAAGATTTAGCAACTGGGTTAGTGTGACATCAGATGAAGTCAATATTCCATTCAAGGGATCCTGTTATCTGCACTAGCCAATCTAGTCAATGGTTGTGGCCATGCAGTTCAAGATATGGGGATCTCACAAGAGTAATTCTGCTGTGAAAAACTTTTAAGCCCAAGCTGTACATCCATCAGTCTTAAAACATGTGGCACCTATTAGAAGGTCATATGTTTATAAGGTCCTCTTTTCTATTGGTGTACTGTGCTACATTTATCAACTGCCCCAACTGCAGGTACATATCAGAAAATAGCATAAGTGTTTATTTTCCACTTCATGGTCTGCAGTGAAACACTGTAATGGAAATGTTCATGTTTACTGTAGTGCGTTCCTAACAAAATTGAGGAATTGCCTCTTTGGCATCTTCTGTCCTCACGGTCCACACTGGAGCCCATTGTAGTGCAATCCATGCCAGCTGTTGGATGGCTTTATACATCAACAGTGTCTGTGATTGGAGGCACATAGTCCCTAATAACCCTCAGTCACTGTCAGTTCTAAGGAGTGGTGATTAAATTACCTCAAACGGAACTGGACAGAGATGGCCACTGTGTAAATCTGTGTTCAGCTAATTCTAAACCTGCAATGTAGCTCTTTCATCTGCACCATAGAGAGCCATCTTTTTCCTCTTTTCTCAGTTATTTCCCCTTAAATACCACTCATATTATCATCCTCCACCTCAGCCGTTCATATGGCGTGCTTCTATTTTTACGATTTTAGTTGCTGCTGCCATTACCGTTGTCCTATGTATCCTCCTCACCCAGACTCTCCAGGAGATCTTCCAGACAGAGACGCTGATTGAGTCTCTAAAAAAGGCCCTGAGAGACAAAGAGGGCCCACTGAAGGTGGCCCAAACCAGACTGGAGGAGAGAATGCGCAGGCCCAATGTGGAACTGTGCAGGGACAACCCATACCACAGGTATGTCGTGACGATCAGTAATGACAGTGTGACATTGTGGAAGAGCCGGCGTTTGTCATCTTCTTCAACTTCTTTCGGCTGCTCCCGTTAGGGGTCACCACAGCAGATTATCCATCTCCATCTCATCCTGCCCTCTTCATCTTCTTCTGTAACACCAACCACCTGCATGTCCTCCCTCATCACATCCATAAACCTCCTCTTTGGCCTCCCTCTTCTCCTCCTGCCTGGTGGCTTCATCCTCATCATCCTTCTCCCTATATACCCTTCATCCCTCCTCTGCACATGTCCAAACCATCTCAATGTCTCCTCTGACTTTGTCTCCAAACCGTCCTACCTGCACTGTCCCTCTATGTTAATTCCTAGTCCTGT
>OMMV01063768.1:0-12696 GCA_900302635.1 Chatrabus melanurus
GTAACGAGTGGTTATTTGAGCTACTGTTGCCTTTCTATCATCTCGAACCAGTCTGCCCATTCTCCTCTGACCTCTGACATCGAAAAGGCATTTTTGTCCACACAACTGCCGCTCACTGGATTTTGTCTCTTTTTCGGACCATTCTCTGTAAACCTTAGAGATGGTTGTGCGCGAAAATCCCAGGAGATCAGCAGTTTCTGAAACACTCAGACCAGCCCGTCTGGCACCAACAACCATGCCACGTTCAAAGTCACTTAGATCCTCTTTCTTCCCCATTCTGATGCTCGGTTTGAACTTCAGCAAGTCGTCTTCACCACGTCTAGATGCCTAAATGCATTGAGTTGCTGCCATGTGATTGGCTGATTAGCTATTTGTTTTAACAAGCAATTGAACAGGTGTAGCTAATAAAGTGGCCGGTCAGTGTAGCTTAAAGTGATGAGTTATATATATTAAAAAAATCTCCCCCCCATACAGTCATCATGGATGGAGAAACTACCTGTAGAGGTCAAAACCGTTTTTTGTACCAGGCTGGAAACATGTTTATTTCTGCTGTAAAGTTGGGGATTTTAACATGAGCATCTCGCTTATGGAGCCAGCCTCAAGTGGCCATTCAAGGAACTGCAAGATTTGCCACTTCCGCATTGGATTTATTTTCCAGCACTGGAGGATGCCGCTTTGCGAAAATATGCCCAAAATGGATCTGACCGGGAATCCTCTGATGCACATATGCACTATCGCTGGTGTCCAGGACTTCACTCGTATCACTGAGTCATTTCCTTTACAGGAACCCGGAGGAGCCTGCAAAAACAGCATGTCTGCGCTGACAGACATTTTAAAAACACTGTAAAAGAGTAGTACACCTACATAGCTTCTGCCATCTCGCAGAGTGGTATCACATAGCTAACTAAAGCTTTGTGAAAGGAAAAATAACTACGTGTCAGTGTATCTACAGCAGTGTGAGAAGCAGATGCACCAGACATCCTGAATCTGTGTGACTCCAATGTCTCCTGCCAACACACTAGTGTCACCCGAGGAAAGCATTTTCTGTAACCTGAGCTAAACACGGCCGATAAGTAAAGTTTGTTCTGGTACTTTTTGTGTATCTGAAAATGTTTGCCCTCACCACATACACGGTGACTCATTGCATAGTCATTCAATTGGCTTAAATTACCTCCTTTCATGGTCAACAATGAGCTCAGCTGAAGAGACCAAGCGGGGGAAATAGGTCCTTCTGGGAACACTCCATTTGTTCATGAATCCTGACTCTAATTGGTTGTTATTGCGACTGGCAGTCACCACGCTGTAAGGGTGGAGTACGCCCGTACTTGTTTCATACTCTTCCTCAATTGGCTGCATGCTGTATATAACAGACAGTCATAATTGCCGGAAAGAAGCAGATTAATGAAAAAATATCCCACGCCATCATTTTCACAAGGGCCACAGTGTCAGCTGATTATTTTCAAGGCTGCAAATAAGATTATTTTTGTGACTCACCGTTTGATTTTGTTTTATGATAAATGGAAAAGCATGCATGCTCGCAGAGCTCAAAGTGTTTTCTTCTTAAATCCTCAAGTTGTGACTAGTGCATGTGCAGACCTTGAACTGGCTGTTGCCATTCATTCACTTGAATTTTATTCTGTTTCAACACCAGAGGGTGCAAATCAAGTGGAACATTTGGAAACATTTCTTTCGAAACAGTCGGTGATGCAGTGACGTCACTTTTAGCATAGCACGATGTCTTCCTTTTGATTCGGACTCTGGAGTAATGTTCTGAAACACGGGTGCTGCAAAGGTTTCGAAATGTTCCAAAACAATGTTTTGATTTTGCCATCGCTTATTTGCAGAAATGTTTTGGAACCATCCACAGCCAAGCGTTCTATCCCTTCTTTATTTCTGGTTTTAAGCCGGTACCTCACTGGGCTTGCGACCGATTGGCGACTGAGACGAATGGCCATTCGTCTCAGTCTTGGTCTCAATGTAGTCTGAAATTATTCTCTAAGCAGTCAGAATTAGTATCCCCATTCACTAATTAGTTGCTCGCCTCGATTTCATTCACCTACGGATTTTGAACATGTTCAAAACCCTGGTGGCGAATGAACAACTGCTTATTTCACTAACTTGTCTCTCACTCTTCTCTAACTCGTCTTTTTACTCGCCAAGGAGTCTTCAATAGACCACTACCAAGTTGCCCCCCGGTCTGTTTCAGTCACCCGGTTCGCTTCGTTTGCTACAAGGTCAAATCATGGTCGAAATGCGGTCGCCGGTCGTTAGCGACTAATTAACGACTTGAGGACGACAGACATACTGCCGCTTAGTGAATATTCGTCAAATATTCTTCAACAAGACGCCCAGCAGTCGTCTAATTCATTAAACGGTCGTCAAAAAGTGGCAACTACGTTGCCCCAGTGTCACCAAAAACTTGGCCAAATTCGTCAAGCAGCCGTCTCTATATTCAGTCGTCACAGTCACTAAATAGTCGTCTGTCAATGAGGTACCAGCTTTACTTTCCCATTCTATTGCATATTTTGTCCCGTATTTGTCCACGTTTTGGGTATCATGTTTCTCCCCTGTGGTCGGTACCTTAACTTTACCGACGAGCACTCAATGTGCCGAATGTTCAACAGGTGGCAGACAAACCACATGGAAGTTCAACCACAGCTGCTTTGAATTTTCCATAATCCATCCAGTATCCATCCAGAGCAGGTAGCTCAGTGGGATACAAGTTGGGTTACCAATATGTAGACCTGGGTTTGATTCCTGGTCACACTACCTGTCTGGGTCCTTGGACAAGACACTTCACCTGCACTGTCCCAGTCCATCCAGCTGTAAATGGGTACCGCCCCTTGACTGGGGAATAACCTGGAATGGACTGGCATGCCATCGAGCAGGTGGTCGCCACATCTATGGGATTTTACATAGGCAAAAAAATTAGCTTTTTTGAAAATTCTCCACCATTTAATCACTTTATCCTCATTTCTTTTATCCTCAGTTCTTTTAACTTGGTCAGTTATAAGATAGTAACATGTATTGTCTTTGAGTTATTGCTTACACCAGCTGGCTGGGATGGTCTAACCCACCCACTCATCTACATTTTTGCTGGGCAAACTGTAGGCTGTTATCACCACAGGCAAAAGGAGAGACATTCACACCGGATAAACTCTTTCGGGATTTTCACTTGTTACATTACTGAAAATAATTAACCACTTATTAAAAGTGTTGTCTATAATATTTTGTCTATCAGCTGATCCATTAACTGGCCAAACGTTTCAGCAGTAACAGTGCAGAGCAATAGGAAATAGCAGAAGGCATGAAGCAAACGATTTCAAACTCAGGGCGCCACAGTTAGACAGTTCATGCTTTTGATTTTTACATCGTCAGGATGTACAACAGCAAAATGCTGCAGCTTGTCAAGTAAGGCCCCACCCAGAGCGTGTCACAGGCGGTCTGTTTGCTCTGCTGACTATTATGCATTGACTAACTCACCAACAAAGTCCCTCCCTTTGCTCTTCTCCTCCTCTCCTGACGTAGTGAGTGCAGTTTCAGCCCTGCCCTTGTGGTGGGACAAGGCAGCTCTTGTCATGTGCTCGGGGATAATGTGCAGGCTATATGTCTGACCAAAGGCTGGTTCTCTCCTCCCTGCTGTTAGCACCATGCCAACTGGGCCATCCAGATCAATGGAACACTGACAGGAGGGGTATAGAAAATGCATGCACACGTTCACATGCACACTCTGTGACGCACTGTAGTGCGACTACAGCAAATAGAAGTGGTCTGACACACAGAAAAGAAAGGAAAAAAAACAGTAATGTATTTGTATAAATATTATGGTTTAGTCTTCTTTGACTCACAGTAACTTCACTATATGATACCGTGTTTTTACCTTATCTCAGGCGGAATATTGTGGACCAGATTGACTGAGGGCAGATGAGGGCATCTGTAACATGTTTTATGTGGTTTATGTGAAACAGCAAATAGAGGACCACTTCGACAGCACAGCCAACGTGCCTGCCCTCAAAGTATCTTTTTGTTTATCTTGTCCTGTAGTTTTTTAAAAAATATTTATTTACCTGGTTTACGGGGTGGTGGCCTAGTGGTTAGTGTGGCCGCTTTCAGTGCGGAAGGTTCCCGGTTTAAACCCACCTCTGCCCTATTTATTTACTGCGATTTACCTGGTTTCCATCTTGCTCCATTTGCAACATTCATAATGTATATCCTGTATTTTCTGCATGGATCTGGTAATGGCTCGTCGCAGTCCTCAGCAAACAGTCCAAGAAGAGAAAAGCACGAAAGAGCTCCAGATGGCAGCGTCCAGCTCTGGCAGCGGTGGGCATGGACGCTGCCTCAGAGAAAGACTGAGAATGATTAACTAGAGTGAAACCAAGTGGCAACCCTCAGTGCTGAAAAACGAAGCCAACGTGGAAGTGCCAAATCTTGCAGTTCCTTGAGTGGCCACTTGAGGCTGGCCCCAAAAGCGAGTCAATCCCCATAGGTCCCTATGTAAAAATGTCCAACTTTACAGCAGAAATAAACATGTTTACAGTATGGTACAAAAACGCTTTTCGTTTCTACAACTAGTTTCCCTGTTCTGGGCTAGCGCTATTATATTTTAATGCTTAGCCAATGTGGTTAAATTATGTATTTTCTCTTTAGCCACAATTAGTTTCCTTGAGCCACACAATGTATCTTGAATAATACCAATGACATTAGCAGTCACTGTAGCTAAAAGCAGCCAAATTCTTTTATCAACATGGCATTTCTCTTAGCATTTTGCTACGTGTGTAATGGGTAGCCCTACCGCCGCACATTCATGACTGTACAAGGGTTAATTTTTATACAACTCATCAGTTTAAGCTATTTTAAGCCATGAAATTCTGAATAATTAGGGGCGTGGTTGCTTTGAGTGACAGCTAGTGTGTGCTGGGTCCAGGCAGCCATTGCTAGCGGGTGGCCACTAGCTGCTGTGGACTCAACCGTGTTTTGTCCTTTCTGAGCATTTTATTACAAATATCTGAGATCATTTGGCTTGCTGCGTGGTCAGTTGTACGAACCAACCATCTAAGAAGTCTGTGCTCCAGTTATGTTAGCACCGTTAGCACGTATTGGCAGCTTGGTAATGTTAGCTACACTGATAGTGCCACCCTTACTGAGGCTAATTTTTAATACTGGCACTCAAGCCATCAGTTCTAAGAACCACCGGCCAGTCCGCTAAAATATGCATTAAACAAACACCTGAACCCAGGTTACCTAGGCTGTTAGCCTTAGCTAGCTTGATAACTTCGAGATAGGTCGGCGTGTTTGGGCTTCATTCATCCCGCCCAGATTACGCCTTGCAGACACTCCACCCCTTTACCCATTTATGGTTTTAGAAGTTAGGCGGAGTCAGGCACTGCCAAGATGGCGACATCCAAAACCAGCCTTCATAAGCTTCAAACCTGCTCTTCAGAAAACCTGTTGGTGACATCACGGAGGTGTAAGTGAAGCACGTGCCTTCAGATTGGGTTTATCCCAAACTGGCTTCTATCTGCACTCTCCAAGCTTTACGGACCATACTTTTTTTTTTTGCAGAAAGACAGACTTAATTACAAAATGTTGGCTCGTTAACACTACAAGTTAACGAGCTACAGAGGTTTTTCTTCTCGCCTTCTTTTCAGACACATCGTCAATCACACGTGCATTTCAAAGAAATGAAGTTGCACCCTGCAACAAAGGGAAATGAGGCATGGTGTGTGCGTGTGCGTGACTGTGGGAGGGGGCGTTCTAAACACTGAGATCCCTTAATTCTCCACTGCTGCCAGATATTCGCTTTCTGTGAAGGAGATGGTGGCGTGTCAGGCTCTGGGTTCTCTCTAGCCCTAAAATTGTTTGTGGCGGGGTTCGACCTTACTCGTGTGAAGCGCCTTGGGGGACTTATGTTGTGATTTGGCACTGTGTAAATAAACTGAATTGAATTGAACTGAATTTGTGACAAAAAAATATGCACTAGAAAGCGCGTGACCACCAGTATTCCCGTCCCCCGCTGCCTGTGCGGGTCAGGACAGTTCAGAGCATCTTCAGACGAACGATCCAGCCTGTGTGTGTTTGTGTTATGGGAGCGTTTGTTCAAGGCTTCCCCACCTCAGCACCCACTCATGTGATATCAGTCGAGCCTCATGATCTTTGGTGGTGTGGTGGATATATGTGAAGTAAGGGTGTTTAAAGACACAGGCAGATTTATTGAGATTGAATTCTATTCCGCGATCTTCCACATCACGTGCCGCTCTGCTGCTGTTTTGGCTTCAAGAATTTGTTCCATATCTGTTGTATTACTTTGATTACTTAATTCCGAGAGCCTGAAATTCCGGGAAGAGATACAAACATGAAGTCAATCCATCATTTGTAACATTGTAGTCTTGAAATTTAAATTGTTACTGATCATTTTTCTAGCTTTTTTTTCTTGGTTTTGACTTGATTTACCAGCGGGCGTACTGGGTGTAGTGAGTGATCTGAATTATCAGCTGAAATCTGTAGCTTTTTCAGCATTACAGGTCACAACTAGGCACCGTCCAGCTACCTGTTACAATACTCTAGTCAGGTTATATTACCTCTAAAGAACTTATCCTCAACTTTCTGGCATGACAGTCTACCAGGGTCTATCTTACCTCAATTTTGCCAACTGCTTTCATCAATAGGTCGACCTTAAATTTGGACGTTGTATGCTGTGGTCTTCATTGGGACTCAACCCAAAACACACCCATGGGAATCCCAGTGAAACTGAGTGCGTATTAAGTAACTTTAAAAACAAAACTACCCAAAAGGGACTCAACCTAAAATAGCACAATTAGCCTGTCTGCATACTGCAACAGACTGTCCAATCTGTTGAAAAGAGAGGTTAGCCTTCATTTCTACAACAGAAATGAAAGGATCCGTAGGCCGGCTTCATTGATTTTTTTTTTCTTTTTTCTTTCTGACAGGCCTGTGTCAGACAATTACATTACTTTGCATGTTGAGGCATGCAAGATGACAACAACAGGAAATGGATCACAATGACAAGAAACCCAACAAATACTTCCATTACTAGTGTCAAATAATATGACTCTGGTTTGTCCCATGTCCAGAACAATACTCGCAGCGTTTGTGCAAGTTTGATCATCTAGATTTTAGGAAAGAAAGTAACAGAGAAAAAGGTAACAGTCCAAAGTTTAAGGGAACCCTCGTCCTACTTTATGTCTTTGATGTTTGATGTAATAGTACTTACTGGAAACAAATGGATTTCTGATTTCAACACTTACATTGACTCTATTGCAGGACCTGCGCTTCCACATTCCCCCACGTTTTCTAAGCTCCTATGCATATATTACAGCAGAGAGAGAGGTGAAGTAGGCGTTTCTAATTGGTTGACTCTTGTAAAAAAAAAAAAAAAAAAAAAAACCTCAATAAAGGGAGACAAATATAACTTTGCATTTCATTTATTAAATAACTTACTGAACAATGACAACAAGGAACCTTTTCCCATGGTCCTGAATGAAAACAAGGTGTCCAATGTTTAAATAATACTTTAAAATAAAATAGAACACCCTCTTGATAGGTACTGAAGTGCCAGGCTCACATAAACGCACAACTGCTTTTTTGATGCTTAATTTCACTTTGCATTGAGATTTATTGTCACCAGGACAGTAAATCTTAATCTAGATGTGACAGAAAATCCCATCTAGCAAAATAAATGGCCATACTGGATTAGCAGACATGGCTACTTAGCTGTTTTAGGTGTTGTACGGCCATTTATCTATGCTGGATGGGATTTTGTCGGTAATGGAATTATATTCCACTGGAGAATTGCCCATTTCACACTATTCCTTAAACTTTGCAATTATTTGTGGTTCATGTGCAGGCTGAGCCATTGGGGGGGTCCATACGGATCACCGATCAACTATGGTTCACGGATCAACATATGGTTCCCATGTGAAGAAATATTGGTGACAATAGGAACATGGCATTTTATTTAAAAAAGAAATAGTGCCAGTGCATTTTGACTTCCTTTGAGGGTTATCCTTTTCTGTTACCTAATTTAACCCCGACAGGTCAGGTCAGGTCTGGGAGCATGCAATGGTGCTGGTATGCGCTGGTATCACCACATCCACCACACTATGGAACTGCCTTGGTTCCTGGATGGCAACCACTGGCCTTGTCCAGTTCCTGGGGTCCTCAACATTGAGGCACTTCTGTGCTGGATCATCCCCAGAGAAACGCACCACATGGCCAAAATGTTGTAGGTGACGTTCCCTCACAATGTAAATGATACGTCTGAGCGTCCCTAAGCAGCCGTGCATTTGACACAAAGTCATTTCAGCTCTAACCAAAGATCCTCCAAAGAGACCAAGTACCAAAGACCTCATCAATCAGGGACCTCATGACTCCTCTTCCCAACTTCCTAACCGATAGTCCCATTAAAGCTTAAACATTCGTTCATCCATTCCTTTGGTATTTGTAAATATTTACTTTTTCCATTGCAAATTATGTTACTTTTTGCTCTCTTACATTGTATCTACACACCGATCAGATCAAGTATGCAGCGACCTTCGATGTCAATCCAAACAAACCGAAAGACAAAGAGAACATGAGCATGATGCCTAAAAGTAACAGTAAACTCATTTTGAAGGACAGGTCAGGTCTAGGTTCTTAGGGTGGAAGCTGAGCTAATGTAATGTATGTGTCCACAAGTACAGCGACTGTGCATGCAGTAGAAAAATAACATGGGTGCTTTGTTTGAAGAAAGGACGTGTGCAAGTGTAGAACGAGCTTGTCCAGCAAACACTGAAATGTATAAACAGTCATGTTTGCCTGCTTCCATTTTGTCGTTCGCCTATTTAAAGCTGCCGTGACCTCCTTACTGTCTCTACATCTTCTCTTTCAATGAAATTAAACCAACTTGGTGAGCTTAGTTTCCACCTCTTGTCTTGTCCAGGTGTAGATGCTCCAGGTGCAGCAGGACCCAGCCTCTGTGTCAGAGAGGGACCCAGCTGGGCCACAGCACGCCTCTGAAACTCGGCTTTGTGGCCGCCCTGTCCCAGGCACCCCGCTCTCCACGACAGCAGCTGAGATCTGAGGAGCCCGGGACGACACTCTGCAAAGCTAAGCGGAGCTACAGCCACTGTTGGTGGCTCCGTCTGTGCAGACGAGCCAGAGTTATTACTGGGAGATTTATCAGTCTGCTCCGTGCACTCTGAACCCCACCGCCATGACGACTGCCGTTCAGTCCAATGAACTGATGTTTGAATTTGCCAGCAACGGAATGGACGAAATCAATCAGGTACTTTTTATCGCAGAAAAACTGTCACGATTTTAAAAGTTTATTGCGTTGTTTTGTTTTTTTCCTCCGTAACAGAGTCGCTCTCCCGTGTTTCTCCTATACTGACGTTTGTGGGTGAATAAATTATACGACCAGCTTTTGCAAGCAGATATACTGTCGCTGTTCACGATCTTGCTGATAAGTGTACGACTTTTCATAGCAGAACAAACAAACTCGGGCACTGGGGTTGGATTAGCTCTGGCTCGGAGCCTGTGATCTTTAACTCTAACAACATGGTGAGGAACGCGGCGAGGAAGGAGCAGAGAGGAGTTTGGGAAGAGAAATGTGGGCTGGTGGGAGATGGAAAAAGTGAGAAACCTGTCGTAACGTTAGGCTGCGTGGGAGAGAAGGGCGGGGCTGATCCATGAATGTGTTTATGGCACAAAGGTTGTTGTGTGGCCATATGAAGTGAACTTGTGCCTATGTGTTTTGTTCATTGCCCGGTCAGGTGTGCAGTTATCTCATCTCCACACCCGCGTCTGAATCCTGTGGAGCAGGCTTGATTGTAAGTGAGGACGAATGTTTGTGTGTGTGTGTGTGTGTTTTGTGTGCCGGTATCTGTATGTGTGTATCTAGAGTGACGAGTTGTCACCAGATCCTTGAATAGCACTGATCAGGTCCAACCTGACAGACCAGTTCCAAGGTTGGTTGGAAGGGATGGGATAATTTAACCAAAAGGTCTTGCATTGTTGCACTACTTCAGTTTTGTTCTTTGCTGCACCCACTTAGCCTGTTAGGTGAGCATTATGTCCCTATTTACCAAGTCCTGGAAACACCTCCTATGAAAGCAGCAACGCACAGGGATTAAAAAAAAACAAACCCCAGTGGCTATTTTGTTTCTCCTGGTTGCTGTACAAATTATTTTGGCCACAGTAAAACTATTAGAGCTCAGTGAAAACACAGAGGCTTTGGTAAATATTAACCGTTTCATCAGTAGGTAAAGCCTTAACTGCAAAATGATTAAAATTTCTGATTCAGGACTGGATAGACTACACAAAACAAAAATTTATTTTACATTCAATATATTAAATCATTGAGATGAGCATCAAGTCAAGAATTTTTTCCCCATTTTTTAAACCAGTAACCGTTTTAAAAATTGCTATCTTGTAAATGCTCACATTAACAACTAAAATGATGATGATAATAATAATAATTATATATATATAAAATAAATGATGATGATGATGATAAATTTATTCATTCATATGCAGTCTGAGGTCAGATTCCTAAATGTTCTCTTTTGATGTGAACGCTGTGAGAACCATCAGATTGGAATTCTTGTTATTTATTTATTTATTCATTTGTCTTGTGCACATAACACAGATTAGACCTTTTCCAAGTAGCATGAACATGCCAAATTATTATTAATTATTATTATTATTATAGACTTTAATATGCAGTCTTAGGTCTGATTCCTTAAAGTTCTCTGGTGACCTGCCTGCTGTGAGAACAGTCAGATTGGAATTCATTTATTTGTTTATTTCTTTATTTTTAATGTCTCAGTCCTCTGTACATGCGTCAGCGTCAGCACCTCGTAGCCCGAGAGGTGTTCCACAGAAGAACAGTGAGGGAGCTCATTTGTTTCTGAATAAATGTGGTTTTTAGAGTTGTTTTTCTAGATTTGTATGCGAGTCAAAGACCAAATTTTAAATGTCCAAATGTTAATTAAAAAATTTAATTTATTAAATAAAATAGGATATTCAGAAAAGTGACAGACCTTTTCAGATTTAGAAAAATTAACTTGGGATATTGTGAGCCCAATGGATGATTCCTCAGAGACAACAGACAGGGAATAATAATCAATGAATAATGAATTGATCACCATTTTGTTGTGATGCTATATGAGATACAAAAAGCATCTTCACTTACAAAGGAAGTCATTAGCTTTTGGAAACAGAGTCCAGTGGCCGTATTCGTAAAGCTTTCCAGGACTAAGAGTTGCTCCTCATGACGAAATTCTAAGAAAATTCTTAGAATTATGATGTTTTCTGCGCATTTCCCTGAAAAGTTCAGGTCAGACACTGATAATGATCAAAGTTATTCACAAAGCATTTTAGCCCTTAAGAAAGCTCCTAAGATGAAAACCCGTTCGAAGTACGGAGGAAGACTTTTAAGAGACACTTAAGAGTTTTATTGAGCAGATGAGAAAATCGCTGAAAGACAAGGTAGTAGGAGAAATACTCTCCAAACGCTGAATGACATTAGATTGTACAATGATAATGTTTGTGGTCGATCTCATTAGAGATGCGCTCACATCTCCCACCCAATGCAATCAGGCCAGAAATGAAAGTGAGCGCAACACTAAGATACATCATGTCACACCGAGCAAAGGGGTCAACCATAACGCCTCATTAGGGTAAAAGTTTCTGTCTCTTGCTGTGAGAAGTTTCCTGAATGACTCCTAGGACTCCTTGTTCGATTTTTTTTTTTTTAGGCTAAGTACGAAGCTCTTCTCAGAATCTTTATGAATATGGCTCCTGGTTTTTTAACGACGCTGAGAATGATTTTTCTGCCACTAGATGTCACACTTGCGCCATACTTCAGGATGTAAACAAAGCTTCCCTCCTTGGCCACTCCTCCCCAAACTCCCCACATTGAGCAGAACACACAGTATTTGGAGCCTTTTAACAGGTCTAACTGCTCTCTATGTGGGAAAAGCCGGATGTATGTGGATTCTTGTCTGACCACGTTCTTGGTCAAAGGCACTTTTAGCCTCTAAGTGTCATTTTTTGATGTATTTCTGGAAAGTTGCTGCTGTCTGCCATTTTGAAAAAAGTTCAACAGCTCTGCAGCGAGTAGTGCTGTCTATAAACTTAGGGAAGGGTAATGGTAGAGGTGGGCGATATATATCGTCTACGATAATATCGTGAATGTTGTTTTAACGATGTGCAAATTAACATTATTGAGTATTTAAATTAGTTCGCCAAAAAAAACAAACAATGAAACGCGCGCTGAAACGCCGTGTTCAGCAAAAGCCCTCCTCACTACAGCAGTAAAGCCGTTCCCGGAGTTTGGTAGCGAACCTCAAACACAGCACAGCATTCCACAACATGCCGATTATTAGCCAGCGATCCATTAGCACAAGCGGGACCTTTACAAACGTGGCAACTTGCGGGAGAGGGGTTCGACACTGTCCAGTGATTCTGAGCAGGCAGGGCGACGCAGCACCCAAACATCAGTAAGCATGGATGACTGCAGCAGTAACCTCAGGTAGCAGATGCTAATGGCGGCTAGTCTAACGGCGGCTGTTGGTGGCTAACGGTGGCTGCTGGTGTGCTAACGGCGGTTGCTGGTGGCTAACATGTGGTTGGCTGCTGGAAGTTGCTATCGACAGCTGGCGGCTGGCTGCTGGTGGGCTAACGGCGGCTGCT
>OMMV01063773.1:7502-20689 GCA_900302635.1 Chatrabus melanurus
AATGTGTTTTTCGGACTATAGTGACAGGATTTCATGATGTTTTAATGATGCCAGCATGATGTCACGTGTAGTATGTAATGACAAATGATTAGCTGATTGATATAAGCTTTGGATCACCTCTCTAGCCCCACTGGTTGCGGAGATATCCTGGAAAATGTGTTTTTCGGGTTTTTGATGATCTTGATCTTGAACTTTAACCAATCTGCTCCAAAAATTAATCATTTTGAGACACTCACCCAAGGAATGGTGCTACCAAATTTGGTGAAACTCCGTTCACCCGTTTCAGAGTTATTTTGTGCACAGACACACACATAGACACATGAGCAATTACAATACCCTGCTGGCTGCCGTTGTGCAGGGTAACAATAGCTTACCGCACAAAGAGTTATAGTGTTATTTCACAGATTGCAGTTACAGTTTGAAAAATGCAACTTGACTGCTGAAAGAAAAAAAAAACCCTGAAACATGGATTGTGCAAAATATGGTTCAAAGCAACACTGCAAAGGTCGTGATCATCAAACCACAATCATACAATCTGAAAGCACAACTGATCTCTTGGTAAGCACCATAACTAAGACTGACATGCAGCGGCACAGAATTAGAAAGGAAAATCTGACCTGACGCATAAATCTCTGCAGCGCTGCCAGATACACACAGTGGAGTGTGTGTATATATGTGTGTGTGTGCGTGTGTGTGTGAGAGAGTATTATCATCATAATCTAATCTGATGTAACATAAGGCAATTTGTGTTGGGGCTGGTTTGTGGAGAAATGCATAGGAAGAGGAGGTGAAGAACAAAGGGGACCGTTTTTGCAGGTGAACACATTTCGATGCTCTGATCCATCAAATCCAGGATGGAATCATGTGACCCCATCAGCTAACATGACCTGCCTTTAAAAAACAGTGCTGCAAATGTGAGTGTGTGCGTGCACACAGTAACACATTCAGGTGTGTGCATTAAACAGCACGCTGCAGCTATACCTGCTAATGTCAAAGGTACTCTCCCCGGATGAAAGCGAGAGAGCAGATTTGGGAGCCATGACGACCACAACTCAGTCCTTCTCCTTTTGTCAATCTTCCTGCTCATCTTCCTCTGTATCCTCATATTTATGTCATTGTCTGCTCTTTAGCACCTCTATTTCCACATTTCCCTCTCACCCCCATTCCTTCCATTTGATTATCATCCGCTTCCTGTGTCTGCTTTGTTATCTCCCGTTTTCTCTCTTGGTTAATCCCAAGGTGCACGCAATCCGTCTCTGCACACGCTTACGAAGAAATAACTCATTTTATTGGGGTCATATTGTACACCTTTTTCAGCAAGCTAATATAGGTCACCAGGTGTCCATAAACAGATATTAGTTTTTACAGAGAAATACCCCACAGACGCTTGGCTGGTGTATCCTAAAGAACCAATCTTCAGGTTACTAACGGGGTTTAACCCTTGCTCTGTTTGTACCATTTCAATCAGACTTTTTTCTGAAAGTTTGGTTCCTTTCGGGATGTGCCAACATGTATTTGAACTCTGGCAATGAAACATGCAGCGCCTTAAAAGTCATGACTCTGTACGGTTTCAAGTGAGCAGTGGTACTCATCACTTGGTGAGAATTCAATCTTATGCAACGGACCACATAGCCGAATCAGATGGAAATTCAATATATTGAGTAATGGGTACTATATTTATTTTGTTTTGTTTTTTCTTGTTTCAAACGACGCTGTACATCATGGGTTGATCTGGATTACAGATGTGGTGAAGCGCATTGTTGAAATTTGGTCAGGTGAACACATACCTGCACAGTTTGCAAAAACCTAGGAAAAATATAGACAGACATACAGCAATAACAACAACAACAACAATAACAATAATAATAAGAAGAATTAAAGCTGCAAGCATCTATGATCGGGCCTTCGAACTCCATGCCAGTTGGGGACTGTGGCGACTGCAGCCTCAACACCACACGCTGCGTGGTAGAATTTGAAGACGATCTGATTAATTCCGTAGGAGGAGTTTGCTAAAATACAATGTGTGGAGATTGCAAGAAAATGGCCACTAAATGCAAAGTGTCTGACTTCCTGTTGGATTTAGAGTATGTCATCAAGAGGCTTTTTTGTTGATCTTAATATGATACACATGTCTAAATCTAGATGGAACATACTGTGAGGGCTGCTTCGTTTAATATTTGTAGGGGGCTTTATTGAGATGTTTTGCCACATGCATGTGCTTATTGTCATATAGATATGTTCAGGTGTGCAATCTTATCAAACATGTGAAGTTTGGGTCAGATTTGACCATCTACACTTGAGTTATAGCAACTTGATGTGTCATGGCGAAACATCAAAATTCGCCACGCCACTACGGCCAAACCATTTGACAAAAGATAAAGATTTGAGCAACTTTTCATCACAAAGGTCTTTAGATGTTACCGACAAAATACAAAGTCAATCACATAAAATCTCAAGGATGAGTTCATTCAAGTACAACACCTGGAAATGGCCATGAAATGGCCGCTAAATTCAAAATGGCTGAATTCCTGTTGGGTTTAGGGTATGGCAGCAAGAAGCTTTTTTGTAGATCTTGATATGATACACATGTATGTCAAATTTAATTAATGTAGGTAAAACATATGGCACGGTCTGCTTTGTTGAAAAGTTCTAGGGGGCACTATTGAGTTATTTTGCCACAAACATGTGCATATTACATATAGATGTGCTCTAGCTGCAACTCTCATCCAACATGTGAAGTTTGGAGCTGATTGGACAAAGTATGATTGAGTTATGACAACTTCCTGTGTCATGAGACAGATCAACATTCGTCACACTGCCATGACCATGCCTTTTGGTGAAAACTCACAATATTCATAATAATGCATCATCAAGGTATTAAGGCTCTTCTGTCCAAATTTGAGGAGGATATAATTAATCTGCTTGGAGAAGTACATCAAAGCATAGAACATGTCATTTCCTGTCGCCAGCAGGTGGAGCTGTGAGTAAAACTGAATTTTGGTATTTAGGCTGGGACTCTCATCATACATGTGAAGTTTCGGGCCAGATTCGACAATGTTCCGCTGAGTTATAACAACTTCTTCTTTCATGGCGAAACATCAAAGTTCGCTGCCCCGCCACAGCCAAGCCCTGTGACAAAAACTCAAGCTTTGATCAACTTTTCTTTACAAAGGTCCTATAATGGGACAGACCAAATTTGAAGTTGATCTGATTAATTCTCTAGGAGGAGTTCGTTAAAGTATGATACGTGTAAAATGCCCAAAATGGCCACCATATTCAAAATGCCCGACTTCCTGTTGGGTTTAGGGTATTGCTTCATGAAACTTTTTTGTTCACCTGGACATGATATATGTGCCTACCAAATTTCATAGATCTAGCTCAAACCTGCCGCCAGGGGTGCTCTGTAGGGGGGGCGCTATTGAGCGATTTTACCACCCCCATTTGAAAGATGGTTAAAATATCAAATGTTTTGCCACGACTGACGTATATGCAAAGTTTCATGAGTTTTCGAGCATCTTTAGCCCCTCTAAAATGCGATTTGCTTTGGCATAGAAAGAAAGAAAGAAAGAAAGAAGTATAGGATCTAATCAGACCAATTTCAAGAGGGTCCTCACACTGTTAGTGCTCGGGCCCCAATTATTATTATTATTATTATTATTAAAAGAATAAAAATAAGAAAAAGAAAAGTTTGCTTGTATATTGCTTTCCAGCTCGTTATCACAAAGTGTTTTCAATACTACATAAAAGACTTAATGCACGCACACACAACAATCATTTAAAGAAACAGATTGCAATTAAGTATAGAGTTAAAACCTTAAAGCATTTAAATACAGGCCTCAGTTCTTCCAAACAAACAATCAATCCGTCAAGTCTATAGAGAATGTGTGGAGAATTTTGAAACTAAAAATGCAACAACAAAATTACTGCAATATAAATGGATAATGCGAACATATGTAACACCAGAGAAACTGCATAAATTTAACAAAAATATTCCTGACACATGTACCAAGTGTACTGATATGAAAGGAACTCTGCTGAATTGTTTGTAGCACTGCAGAATAATTAGAAAATTCTGGAATGATGTTCGGATTGCAATGGGAAAAATAATTCTTAAGCCAATTCCATGAGATCCTATGTGTTTTCTTCTTGGGCTCTACCCAGAAAAACACAAATACAGTCAGAGTGAACGGACATTGATGGACCTCAGTTTGCTTAACACAAAAAGAACAATAGCATTGTTATAGAAGAATACAAACGGACCAAGTATCATTCAATGGATAAAACAAATGTTGACAAGCCTACCACTGGAAAAAAATGACTTATTTTCTGAAGGGTAAGCAAGAAACCTTCGAAAGCATATGGGGACCTTTTATGGACTTTGTCAAAGATATGGACTTAACTGAAGGAGATTCTGCTTACTGAAGAGAGAGAGAGAGAGAAAAAAGAAAAAGCAGTTCACGATCACAGAGTCTGTAGTACGATAAACAAAAATTTAAGCCTGGGATGAAAGTTCTTTTTGGTTATTGTTTGTTGCCTTTGTTTGTTGATGTTTCCTGTGTGTAGTAGTTCAAAAAATGCAATAAATATATTGATTAAAAAAAATGCAACAACGACGACCCCATACTGTTGCACACATTAAGATGTGTTTGTAGGAAGAATAGGCCAAAATAACACCTGAAACTCTTCATCGCTTGCATCCTCAATGCCAAAATATTTCAGTGTTGTGAGAAGGAATGGCAACATTACAAAGTGGTAAATGCTTTTGCATCCCAACTTTATAGGAATGGATGTATATGAAATGAATGTGACCACACAAATCATGAAATATCTTGGGGTCATTCTGTCTGCAATGAAACAGAAGTCAAAGTAAATGTAAAAATCATGTTGTTTTTTTTTTAATTTGCATTTTCCATACCATCCCAACTTTTTCTGATTTGCGGTTGTAAACCAGTTGAGTAGTCCATGACTCAAGTAAATTTTCAGTATTACCTAAGGTAACAAAATGATACTTACAATCTAGTCTCAGTATGCTTTGGACAACACAAAAATGTATGATAACCTTTCCACGGTGGCAACTATAGTCAGGTAGGGGTCAATTAACATCACACAGGGGTCAAAATATAAAAATACTTCAGTCATGTTGAAAAGGGTATAGGCTGTTCTATCTAGAATAGAATAGAATACATATACTTTATTGTCACTCAAATCACACACCAGACAGTGCACATTGAACGAAATTCAGTTTGCATTGGCTCACAATATTGGAACTGGAGTTAAAAGTGTGTTGCAGAGGGTAAAGTACTTATTCTGTAATACTAAGAGATACTAATAAATAGCTAAAAAGTAATAAAAGGAATAAATATAGTAGTACATACAAGCACTAATATATTGCACTGATTGCAAATCAAAAACTGTCCAGACATTCAAGTAAAGAGTAGAGTCCTGAGCTGATGGATGGGTGGTAATGGACATGGACCGAGGGCATAGAGAGGGGGCAGGATTATTGGAAGTTCATAAGTCTAACTGCATGGGGAAAGAAGCTATTGCGAAATGTGGTTGTGTGGCTCCGTATGCTGCAAAACCTCTTTCCAGAGGCCAGCAGGGAGAACAGTTTATGGTGAGGGTATGTGGGGTCACGGACAATACTGTGAAGCTCTGGTCAGGCACGGCTACAGCTGAAGATTTTGTTATTGGCTACAAACAGCAAAAATGGGGTGAAAGGACAATTTCAGTACAGAGGTCAAAATTAAGTTTCCTCCAATTTTGTTAAAATGAATGATGCAAATTATTGGCTGAGCTACTAGGATATAAAAATGGAATATGTTGTGGAAAAAAGTTAGCCAGGGAAGTGTATGCATGCTGTGAAGGACACCAGCAGATTAACATTGACCATGTATTTCACAAACACAGGGTGCCTTGACCTAGGATGATTAACTTTTTTGGTGCATCTGTTAAGCCTAGTTATCACGTTATGTGGCAAAATACGAGTACGTCACAGGATTCACGGATGTTGATCCTATAAATCCTGATACCTTTGTGGAAAAATGAAGGTCCAAGTCTTAAGGTCTCGGTGCTTCCTGTCTTACTTTATGGTTGTCAGACTTGGAAGCTAACCAATGATCTAAGGCGAGGACTGGATGTCTTTAGTTCTTGGTTTCTTCTGAGGATTCTCGGGTACCACTGGAATAACCTTGTCAAATGAGCGGGTATTTAAGGAGACTCAGATAAGGAGTGTCATTTGCATTGTGAGGGAACATCAGCTATGACATTAAGACATGTGATGCATTTCTCTGGGTATAATCCAACATGCAGGTGCCTCAGTGTTGAGGACCCCAGTGGCTGGAGAAGGCTAAGGGGATGCTCACATTTAGATACTTCATCTGCATTGTTTCAGTCCATCCAGCTGTAAACAGGTACTGGCATTGGCTGGGGAAGTAACCTGTGTCAGACTGGCATCCCATCCAGGGGGAGTTGTAGACTCTCATCCACTTCATGCTCCAGAATCCAGAGATAAACACTGGCACAAATGGGTCTCAGGGCCTATATAAGACTTCATGTCTATAGCTACCACTTTGGGAAGGTTATCATACATTTTTGTGCAGGCCATGGTATACTGAGGCTGGGTTGTAAGTGTCGTGTTGCCACCTAAGGCAATAACTATTACGTCAGAATTGGTTGCAAGCCCATGGATTAGAGCACTTGTCTCCAACCCTGGTCCTTGGGCCACCCTATGTCATTCAAGTGTTCTCAGCCACTCAAGAGCTAACAGACATCTGAATGAGCTAATCAGCTTGTGGCAGAAGAAGGAGAGATGGAAGATGTGCAGGTTAGGGGAACCGAGGACCAGGGTTGGGAACCACTGGACTAGAGCATGAGTCACCAAGCCTGCTCCTGGAGATCACCTACCCTGCATGTTTTCCCAACTCTCTCTGCTCCACCCACTGCTAATTAACTAAGTCAGGCGTGCTCAGCCAATCAACAGCTAGGAAACACCAGGAAAACATGCAGATCAGGGTCACCTGGTAGATCCCTGGTAGGGTCACCTACCCCGATCCTGGAGATCAGGTGATCTCCAGGATTGGGGTAGGTGACCACTGGGATTGTGGGTAGCGATAGCTCTGATGCCAGCACATCCACTGAGCAGGCTCCCAAAGTTTCAGCTATGCCACAAATCCCCAAACATAAACGCAACACTTCTGACCAACGAGGAGACAGTTTGCTCACATGTGGCTTTTATTTGCATGTTTTTGTCCACTTAGAGATATTGCTGTGTGAAAGCAAACTGACCCAAAAGAGAAAGGTGCTGCACTGTAACAGAGTTCAGACCGGCTCAGTGAGCGTGGCTCACGGACTAATCAGGCGGTGCCCAGCTATTTATTTCTGTTACATATGTCACAGAAGTATAAAACGAGGTGTTCCAGGCTTGTATTTTGCTTAAACCAGGAGAATTTCTACATGCACAGACAGAATTGTGGGGCTTTGAGGATGTTTTTAAAAAGAAAATGCCAACCATATCCAACCATATAAGGCAGCAAAAACCGATTTTGCACAACATGACCCCCTTTTAAACTTCCTTCACTTTTTTGTGACAGATGAGCCCAACATCGAGTCTCTGTTGTTGTCGTGCACATGTTGCTTCTGATCCGCGTGCAGTTAGATTATTTCTGCATGAGCAAGTCACGTCCGTACCTCCGGCTGGTTTCGTGTGCACACCGACGGCTGCACCAAACATTTAAGGGTGGCGTGTGCGACACTGATAGTCACAGTACGTTTGGAAAGCGGCGAGAGAGCCGCGGCACTCTGGATCACTGTGTGGCTCTTGTGGAAAATTTGGATGCACTGAGTGTGACTCCGTGCATATTGTTTTTGATCCATAATCGCCTTTGTTACAGAAGACTGTCATGTCTCTGGGAAGCACAATCCTCTATCCCTTCCACAAACAAGCCAAAGCTTTCGATAAACATGTTCCAGTAATCTTGATCACAGCCGAGCCTCGGGAGAGGAATACCCGCGCCCGGACAAAGTCATACATGTGTGCTTTGTTGTCAGCTGCTTTCTAAATCCACGTCATGTGACCAGTGTTGGCTCAGTGTTTTCCATCACCTGTGTCCTAGCGCTTCGACAGAATGTGAGTAAATGTGGTGAAATGGCTGGAATGGAATGATTCACCTCAGCTTATATAAAAGCTTCGCCTATATTTAGCGCCAGCATGACTCTGGCTTTCTGCACCGCAGCTATCAGCCACAGTGAGATGTGCGTGGGCCCGCAATGAGCTGACTGCAGCGCCGGATTTGTGTTCTGCATGCCTTCCCTTATCGCTAAGCTTTCTTTTAACCGGGTCACATGGTCCTACATGCACTCAGACAGCCATGTTGGCTCAGAGCAACATGTAGTAATATAAAAATAGGTTATATTCAAAAAAAAAAGAAAAAAAAGGAACAGAAACACCAGTAAAAGCCAATTTGTAAGCAGAAAAAACACAAGCAGGAACTAGAAGGGCATTCAGAGAACACTGAATGTAGGGTAAATTTAGGTATCGGAATGTAGAACTACAGTGAGGTCCTTAAGTATTTGGGACACATTTTATTTATTTGTGTTATTTTACTTCTGTACACCACCACAATGGAGTTGATGGAAACACTCAAGATGCACCTGAAGTGCAGACTTTCATCTTTAATTCAAGGGGTTTCCCAAAAATATCACATTAACCATTTAGGGATTACACCCACTTTTCTACACAGTCCCTCCATTTTCAGCCATAAGTAATTGGACAAACCAACATCAGTCTAAATATAAGGATTAATTCATCACTCTTACAACCACTTTTTTTTTAGACAAACTGGAATGGATACATGAACATTTCCAAGTCACTGAATATTGTCTTGGACTTTATTTACATCAATCATTAAGAAATATAAACAGTATGGCACTGTGTGGTAACTCTGTCTGGGGTAAACAGCTCTGAGTGACTATGCAAGGAGACGAGTGAGAGAAGCCACCAAGACACCCATGGAAACTCTAAAGGAGTGACAGTTTTCTGTGGCTGTGATTGGAGAAATTGTGCAACTTTTTTTCTGTTGCATCACCGCTTACCGGTATACAGCTTCATGGTGCACTAAAAAAATGACTCATCGGATGAACTCAGTTCAATTTTTGGAGAGGATTTGCAGCCAATGAATACTTGTATATGTAGCCCCAACTTAAACAAAGTACAGCCAAGCAAAATAACTGAATTTCATTTAATTTAGTATATATATAGGTGCTGAGAAGCCAGGTCAATGGTAGGAATAAGATCCGAGGCATCAAGACAAACGCCCTACCAGTCATCAGATACCCAGCTGGAATAATAAGTTGGCCACAGGAGGGGATAGATGAATGTGTTTGTCGCTCCATATGTGTTGGCCCTGCGATAGACTGGCAGTCTGTCAAGAGTGTACCCCGCCTCTCGCACAGTGACTGCTGGGATAGGCTCCGGTGACCCTTAACTGGAATAAGTGGGTTTAGAAAATGGAGAGCCTTCCCAATGTTGAATTATGTTCATCCAGTTAGTTGGAGTGGCACAATAAAAGTTTTTCTTTTCTAAGACTCAAGCCTAGATTTGATGTGTTTTCTTGTTTGAAAATCCTTCTCTGTTCCACTCCGCCATGAAAATATGACTGATGATTCAACAGACAATTACTTATGTCCTCTGAAAACGGAGGGACTGTGTACAAAAATGGCTGTAATTCCTAAATGAGATATTTTTGTTAAACCCCTTGAATTAAATTTGAAAGACTACACTCCCCTCCCCCCACCTTTCAGCTTGCTCTAGTAACTTGAGGTCACCACAGCGGATCCGGTTGAGAGCCACATGAGGATTTAGCACAAGTTTTATGCCGATGCCCTTCTTGACACAGCTCCTGTTCCAGACAAAGAAACATGCATACAGTCCCTGGTATTCCAATGCAGTCTCACAGCCAGGTGCTACGCAGCACCTGCTTTGCACAACATCTGAGATTTGGTGGGATCAGGTGTGTACAGGGTGGAATAGCTGCACATTTGTAAGTCTGACAGAGGTAAAATTGCAAAAACCATGTCACTGTCCAAATACCTGTGGACCTGACTGTCATTTGCTCTTTGATGTTGTTTATCTTTTCTTTTGAGCTTCCATGCACTGAAAACAAGTACCGTAAGTTTTAATAAATTAATTAAAATTAAAAAAATTGAAATGTTGATGGCTGCAATTTACAATTGTATTGTGAGTGTCTATTTGATAAATATTTCTTCATGTCACTTTAGCCTATCACACACTATGTTTATTTTGCCAGGCAACATGGCATTTGTAAAAGATTGACTTCATGTCTAAGTACAACAGATTCCAGATGGATTTGCAAGCAGATTTTAAAAATGGAGATGGAATAATGGTTTGATGCTTTTTCCATTATTCAGCAAGTAAGTAGTGGAATACTTAGTAAAGATAAAATGATTGGTTGCATCCCTGAAATATAAAATTTGAAATGGTTTGAGAGATTCTAATAATCGTTTTGCTCTCTGTGACTGATGCAACCATTGCTGTGGTCCTGAAATCTTTCTTTCTTAAAGTATTTCCTTGAAAAAGAATCACCTATATGACTATCAGCTGCACTGAGAGGGAGATGCTGTACTCTCGGTCCCATTTGGGGAAAAGGAAATGATTGTGTCCTATCACTGGAGTCAAACAGTGGATTTGCTGTTGTAATCTACCTTCATGGACACATGCTTTTCACACTGTGTGTTTTTTCTGTACTGAAACACTTGGTTGTATTTACTTGCCTCTGAGATTATCCGTGCCTGAATGTTTCTACGACTGTCTACATGAGACATATTGCGCACCACTCTTTCCACTGGGGATGCAAAGGCGGAGGCTCAGGAGAACTTATGTTTTGCAGAATAACTCTGACAGCTCTGGGAGTACACTGTCATTGAGCCGCCTTGCATGCAGATGTGTATGCACGGTAGCAAAAGTGACCTATTGCAGGGGATGAATCCTTTCATGCACCATGACTGAGTACTAGCTGTACTTTACCTGTATTTTACAGGTAAAGTCATGAACGTATATTAGTGCCCTTAAGATGATGAGTTAATCACCTACAACCTTCAACTTCAGTTGTGATGCAGCTCACATGTAGTTTCAAAGCCACTCACGCTGTTTACTTGAGATGTCTCCTGGGCTGGACTGAAGCACATCACCATAGTAGTGCAACAAATCGGGACTGACAAGCTGGCAAGTTGGATTTCATTGCCGTTGAGATGCCACACTAAAGTATACCGCCACTAGGGGAGGTGATAGTCTAGAGGTTAAAGCAGTGGGCTTCAGACCAGAGGATCCTTGGTTCAAATCCCTGTCAGACTGGAATATTGCTAAGATCCTTTGGGCAAGGGCACTTAATCCACAAGTTGCTCCCAGTGTATACTTAGTTGAGCACCTTGCATGGCAGCACACTGACATTAGTGTGTGGGTGAATGTGCGGCATCATTGCATCTGCTTGAGATGCCAGAGAACTGCAGTCCATTTCACTATAGGCTAAATGAATGCATTGCCAAGATATTGGATAAAAAAAAAAGCTTATCATTTCTCCACAGTATATTCTGAAGGTCAATGTGCACTTGTGCTAAATGTTTTAATAAGCTGTTAACATCTTATACGGTGCAGTGAGCGTAGCACCAATTTTCTGATGTAATCCCATAATATCCAAGAGTTCTGACCTCACCCTTGGGGTTTTGCAGCACTGTGGCAACTTGCCCAGGTACACTATAAATCCCTGCATTCCTATAGATATAGTGCTAGCAGTTGCTTTACCAAATGTTAAGTTCCCTATTGCTATTAGGATGGATCTCTCTTCCTTACTTAGTGCAGTGCTTCATTTTTCAAAGCAGTTTATTGTCTCCCAGCTGTTAATGGCTGAGGAACATGCATTATTTTACACAGTCACTCCAGATAAAAGTGTCTGCTTAATCCCAAAGTTTTAAATCTAATTTAAGACAGAAAGCAAACACTATAAATACTGGATTCTGAGTCAAGGAAATGATCTGCATTTCTGCTTAGTGATGAGAAGATAAATTTCCCTCTTGCCATGTTATGAGTCACATCTTGGACATTTATTTCTAATTTAAAGGCAAGACCACTCTTAAACCAAAGCTGCATTTAATGAACTCGTAAATTTGGGCAACCCAGTTTTGAGGCCGATATAAACTGTGAAATCTGACGACTGATTTAAACTTCTAAACTATAAATCCAAGGGTCATATTTATAACCGTTGCATATGGACAAAACGGGATCTAAAAGAGGCGCACGGCAATTTAAATGCATACGTTATGATTTATAAAAACAAACTAGACGGCAAAATGTGTGCATATGTATGCAAACTCTCACGTGTATGAACAATTTGGAGATGGTGAGTGGCAGCATTACACATATAATGATGCCTTATGCTAGTGAGTCATAAATCATACATTTAATTTCATTTAATATTACACATCACAAATACATGTACTTTATCAAAAATTTAAAAAATAGCTTTTTTATTTGTGATAGTGAGCCATAATTATTCCATAGGGATTCTTCAATTGTTAAATATATAAGCCGACTCAGATCTTACATCAAACCACACATTTAATATTTCACCAGCGCTGTCTCGCGGCGCAGCTGCTGAAATGTAAATATATTAGCGGTAGATATGACTAGATTATCATGATCATTCGGACAAGGTGTGAAGTCCTGCCTGCTATACTGGCATGAAGCACATCATTTCCCTTCCGCAATTTTATATTAACAATGGGCCCACATTATTTTCGCTGCTCAAATTTCATTAGCAGAGATTTCATCTTAATAAAGAGAGCAGTGCGGTTACTTCACAGCAGTGCAAAGGATTCTGGGACAACTATCACAATAAATAATTGACTACTTATTCTGCTATTTGGAAGGTTTTATGCTGATTCTTGTGGTGAGCTTGTTAAAGCTTGTTAAAGTTATGTCCATAAGTTACTGTGATGTCAAAATGAAGAAGCAACGTGCGACACCATGAATGAATGGTCATTACAGATGGTTGGGACCAAAACTACTTGAGGATTTAATGTTGCCATCTAGTGTTGCGTTGCATTTGTTTTTGTGTGTCATCCCACTGCTGTGTCCACCCACAAACACCTCGATTTCGGTTTCAGAAAAGTTT
>OMMV01063795.1:0-10862 GCA_900302635.1 Chatrabus melanurus
CTGTGCTATAGGTCTTCCATCCAAGTTCAAGTTATGGACACAATAAATAAAATCAGATGGGAAATGGGAATCTGGGGAAACAGCTCGGCCATTACAGGTACATATACAGACCTTAACACTGTTGAAATGGCCTGTTGATAGTGATGACCATATGAGGCCCCATGAAGCATCTGCTGTTTTTTTTCCAAGCCCGCTAGATGGCAATGGCTTTTCAAAAAATCGTTCAGCGCACATTGCACTTCAGCTTGCTTTGAACTTTAAAAAAAAAAAAGATACTGCCATCTAGTGGGTTCAGAAAACAACAGCAAATGCTTCATGAAGCCTCATTTGGCCATCATTACTTGTTGGCACTTTTGTAGTTGGCTTGTCCATCAAAGACTGCAATGTTAAGTTTCTGATGGTTGAAAATCTAAATTATTTTCAATTTGCGATTATATTATTTACATCAGATTATCAACCTTTCACTTGACATTTTCCATTTTTTTACAACCACAATGGGTGTGTCTGTACTAAAGCTACCATTTGTGAACCAAAGTGAAATTTTCTTGAGTCCTTCATGGTTCAACCAACACTCTTGAGTAAATTTGGGTTCTTGAAGGCTGGGGACACAGCAACCAAAGACAAGAAATATAGTAAAGATGTGTATGATGAGAACAACTTACAAGGAAGGGAGGTGATGGTCTAGAGGTTAAAGCAGTGGGCTTGATACCACAGGATCCTTAGTTCAAAACCCTGTTGGACCAGAAAATCACTAAGGGCCCTTGGCAAGGTTCTTAATCCCTAAGTTGCTCCTGGTGTGCAGTTGAGCACCTTGCATGGCAAGACGCTGACATTGGTGTGTGTGAATGTGAGGCATCACTGTAAAGCACTTTCAGCATCTGCTTCAGATAAAAAAGTGATATATAAATGCAGTCCATTTAAAAGTTATGTTGTCATCCCCTTCGGTATGTAGAAATAACTGAACATATTCTTTGACATGATTTGATAACAACTTCTGTTATTGCCAATATGTTGTTCTCTTCCTTTTTATTGCATGTGCAGTACTTTCATCACATTTACCAGCAAGGTAAAAAGATGTTCCACCCACCTTTTAGTGGTGGATGAATAAATCTGGAGAGGAGCTAATAAATTTAAACCAGCGAGCACATAATATTGACTCATGTCAAACTATTAATTATTGACAGTAAATAATAGTATTGACTACTTCAATATCTGAAACAAAGCTAAAAATTCAAAGCAGTGCTGGCCTTCAGTCTGTGCTATTTGCACTTTAGCGGAGCTAAGCTTAAGGGGAGAGATGAGCCAGGATTTTGCTCTAATTATCATGCTAGTGAAACCTGCTGTGTCGGTTAAATGGCGTTTGCAACCTCTGTCTGCTTAGCAGCTACTTCCCGACACTCCCAATCAGCTTGATTGATTGGATCCTCCACCACTCCCCGACTGTGACTGGCAGCTTAATGACGACGGGGAAGAGAGTAGTTGAGAAAAGTGTATTTTATGCTACGTAGCTAATTCAAAGTAGGTCTTTGTTCTTAAAATGTGTGTTTTAGTCCTCATCTGATTCCAGTAGATGAGTTTATGACGAATCCAAAAAAATTTTTTTTATCTGCAATAATCTGCCTGGGCTCTTTTCTTGGGCTTCCCCAAACCTGTCACATATATCAAGATTATTCGAAGGGTGGAACCCAGTTCTCCCTTAAGATGAATCAATCTCACTGAATGCCTGCAACAACTGATGCCAACTGTCCAAGCAGCTCGGGTTATAACCAACACTGACAAATATTCAAGGCTCATGCCAAACCGCCGATTAGAGCGCTAAGTGATCCATCTTCTGTAGACAATACTAGCAGTCATGTTAGCATCCATCTGCTTTTGCTTCCCATAGGCAGCTAACAACATTACCCTTTTGAGTTGGGCTGTTAGCCTGCGGTTTGTGTCTAAATTATTGCCTTTTACAATCGTAAATCAAAGTGAGTAAACAGCATAATGACAGGGTGGTTTGAAGCCTTAGACTGGCCCCTCCTGAATGTTCACTCACATTTTACTCTTTGTGTCCTTGCTTGACCTTGGTACTATAGATGCACAATGCCGTCTGCCCTGAAGAATTCTGTCAAAGTTATTTAGACATGCATAGGATAAGCCATATTGAAAATTTTTCAAATACATTTTGACTTATCTGAAATATGAGGCAATGTGGCTGTGGTTACAGTATGTTTCTGAAATCTAAATTTTAACATCAGATTTTACTCCACAATATTGTGTTAAGTGTTGACAAGTTAGATTGGTTCCTTCCTAATTGGATGGCTTTTGATTACAGTTTGTTGGATTGGTAGATGAAATTTGGGCTGTGTTTGTCAACATTTGGCATTCCTTTCTTTATTCTGTATATCTGTGGGTATAGTGTTTAGCTGTTTTATATTGAGATACAGTACCAATAGATGGTATCTTGACACTGTTTATGCTGTTTTTAGGTGCTGCCAAAAATAAGATTACAGTTTGATAGTTATGATAACAGCAACTGCTGCCAGTAAATTGCTTCTAAAACACCAGTGCCTCTGATGTCTTTGAATATAACTTTCACAACTGAGGGAATATTGATCCCTCCAATAACAGTGTGTTGTAATTGATGTACTTTTTGTGTTGGGGGGTGGGGGCAACATTAAATATGAGCTATCACACATAGTTAAAGACATTTGGAATTGGCAGTTATTTTATTACCGTATTCCTTCGCGCACGGACCCTAATTAGCGCACATGGTGTCTCTGTGGGGGGGGGGTGCTATTTCCAGCATCCGGGACCATTTCTGGATCAAAATACGCCACCTGGATTGCCGGGATTCGCGCCATTCACAGCAATAGTTGGCATCAAAACATAATCTTAACGGACAGAAACCTACATTTTGCAGTGTTTTACTTCAGTTTCAGAAAACTTGGGCCAGTTCCTCAGCCATTGCGGCGTTGATGTCGGAAATCTCCAGGGATTCGTTGCGCACATGAAGCCTTGCTTCATTTCTTGTGTCAAAACGAGGCCCGCACTCACATCCCAGAAAACATGTCATTGTAAAATGCAAGAGAATAGTTTGTCAAGTTTGGGTGGAAATGTGGAATCCCTGAATAAAGGAATGAAATTCAAATGTACCGCTTGCTATTTCCTCGTGCGCAATGAAACCTGTGTCAAAACGAGGCCCGCACACACATCCCAGAAAACGTGCGCTTAAAAGAATGATACCTAAGTACCCCATGGTCAATAAAACCAATTTATTTAGTACACAGTGCGCTTAAATGAAGGAATGCGGTAGGTGTAATTCCTAGTGACATCACAAAATGTGGTTACTCAAAGAATGTGTTGTAACACCAGCTTGCACCATGTTAGTGGATCTGAAATGGATAAGGCTGCACGTAGGGGAAACTGTATTTACTGACAGCACGTTTTATAGTGAGCATATAAATCTTTTGATTTTTACACACCTCTGAGACATTATAATTTTTAAATTATTATTGTTTGTATTACATTAGGTGGGTTTTAGAGCCTAAATGAGCAGAAAACTGCCAGTCTGATCTGGCAACACTGGTTAGATTTGTGGCCATATTTAAATAAAATGTGGTGTATGTGATCAGACCACAGTTTACATTTCTTTAATGTGGGAAGAAGGCAAAAACAAACTGCAAGCACACATTCTCAGAATTTAAACATGCTTTAAGTGGAACTACTTTCAGCATAATGAGAAGTCCTGGTTGAGGCTTTGTTTGTACATTACTTAAACTGTTTTAGGGAAGAAAAATAAGCAGCACTGGTGACGTTTTCCGATCCCATTTGGCTTCATAATTTCTTAATGCAAAAGCACACATTCTGCACACTGCTGCTGCCTCACCTTGCCCGAAAGCAGACTGAGTGAATGTTGTACCCTGCTGTGGTTGGCTATTTGTTTTATGTTGCCTAATCATCACAACAGCGTATTGCACGTGAAATGTGTGATGCTGTCAACCTCATGCAAAAAGTTTACAATTGTGGGGCACACAATGTCGCTTCCCATTGGCTTCAGGAAGCATGCCTTGTGTCGGCACATCCACCACACTATGGAACTGCCTTGGGTCCTGGATGGCAACCACCCAGGCACACCACTAATCCATCCCCACCTTTTGAATGGAACCATCTATCTGCCGCAGCTAAGGTGAAATGTGGATGTCCCCTTGGCCTTAATCCAGTCACTAGGGTCCTCAACACTGAGGCACCTGTATGCTCGTTCATGCACAGAGAAAAGTGCCACATGGCCGCTGATGTTGCAGCTGATGTTGCTTCACAATGCAAGTGATACTTCTCATCTGAGTCTCCCTAAGTAACCGCTCGTTTGACACAGTCATTCCAGCGGTACCCAAGTAAAATTTATGCACAGTATATGTAAATGGTAGAGCAGGTAGCTCAGTGGATCAAGAGCTGGCCTGCCAATATGTAGACCTGGGCTTGATTCCCGCTCACGCTACCTGTGTCCTTGGGCAAGACTCTTCATGTACATTGTCTCAGACCACCGAGCTGTAAAGTGGAACCGGCACTGGCTGAGGAAATAACCTGCGTTGGACTGGTGTCCCGTCAAGGGGGAGTCTTACACTCTCATCTGCTTCATGCTACAGAATCTGGAGAAAAGCACTGGCACCAGCAGGGCTTCAGGGCCTACACAACTTACTTCTTCTTCTGTATGTAAATGGAGATAATGGATTTAATGATGAGTTGATCTATACATATATTTTAATTTTTTCCATATTTTTGCCCCACCAGAACCAAATTATGTGTGCGATTTG
Organism: Chatrabus melanurus; assembly: GCA_900302635.1. Taxonomy (NCBI): domain Eukaryota; kingdom Metazoa; phylum Chordata; class Actinopteri; order Batrachoidiformes; family Batrachoididae; genus Chatrabus; species Chatrabus melanurus. The sequence goes on from OMMV01063795.1 coordinate 4,797, forward strand.
CTGGTGTTTTTCTGGCAAATGCATTAGATAACACACAGTGGTTTGGCAGATCACATCTGTGTCAGCTAATTCTGATATATGAGTGACCAGAGTGTTTCACTTCATGTATTGGAGAGAATAGTTCACAAAATGTCGACGTAAGTCACAAGAGGTGATGTCGTGTGACACGGTCTGTATCTTTATTTTCTCCATGGGGCTCTTATTTTCATCTTTCATTTAATCAAATGTGGTGTTTTCAATAATATCCTTTTAAATAATAGGATCTTTTTCATTTTTGTCGCGCTAACAACATTTCAATGGGAGTAAGTAGTTTGTAATGACAGACTTTTAAAAAAAAGCATTTAATCTTAAGAGGCTTGTCTTCTGGAATCACTTTGATGTGAGTAGATTTAATATGAACTTCACTCGAGGGCAATTAAGTTGGAGATTGGGATTGCGATAAGATGTGCCTGTGGAACACCAGCGTAGAGTTGGCACACCCACTGAAAACTAATCATGTAAAGGGAATCATCACTTTGAGCCCCTCCAAAGAATAAGGCTAAGCTGAATTAACAGGCGGTTTGCTTGAGCACCACATATAGGACATGTGCCAAAGCTTGTAAGGAACTTTTGTATGAGTCAGAGATGATGGATTTAAAATTATATCAGCATTTTAGTCAATTTTGTTTTGATAAATAATACCTTATTAGCTCAGATGTGAACGTTTGTGCAGCCGTTGAATGAAAAACAATTTTCTCTTCATTACATAATGCTGTCGAGGTGGCCTTCAGATAGGTTAGTGGCTCATAATAGAAGACCGCAGGGTATATGTGTAATTGAGCTAACTGAAATAAGAGTGCGTGCTCAGCAAACCTTTCTGAGGTAAATAAATATTTTAAAAAATAACAAGGGATATATTGCAAACTCAGCTAAGTAGTAAATGAGGTTTTTAGTCCACAAAAAGATGGCCGTCATCATCATCATCATCATCACAATGTAGTTACCGTAGATTGCAACAAAGTTAGCAGCTAGTCAGAACTGTTTCCAGCTTGTCTTGTTGGAAAGTTCAATCCCCACTCTCCGTGATAGGCAGTAGTTCTTCAAGCTACCAACTGCTGTCACAAAACTACTTAGCGCAAATGACTGCACTGTGCTCGAGCTCTGTTGTGGTTCTTAAAATGCAAGCCGAATCATCTCTTTGTTGAAAATGCTATTTGTTGTCTCAATTATTTGCCAGTGAAGCTCAAATGAATCACATAACAGAGGACATTAAGCGCAGCCAATCTGCTGTGTGTACACCTGATCCCATCAGATCTCAGAACTTAAGCAAAGTGTGTCCTGATTAGTACTTGGCTGGGACACTGCTTAGGAAGACCAGGGGCTGTGTGTGTGTTTCTGTGGGTAGAACTGGAGTTGTGTCAGGAAGGACATCCGGCATGAAACTTGTGCCAAATCCCGATGCGGATCTGTACTGAATCTGCTGTGTTGACCCTGAAAAAACAGGGGCAGCTGAAAGACAAACCACAACAGAGAACATTAAGAACATTAAGCACCCTATCTTCCACCCAGCTCAAAGTAGCACACAGCGCCGCTCAGGTGTCATCGCTAGTGTACAACCGACATAATTGTCATTTTCATGCCCGGCGCTTGTGATGTGTAATGGCGCTTTTATGCTTCTGCAGCAATGCAACGCCATGACCACGGCGTAGCTTCGACGCTGTCATGCACCTTTCGAACTTCTGTGTTGCGTTGGTCCTTGTCGCTGTGCAATTCATCGCCAGAACAGAAGGGGGAGTATTTACCTTCCGGCTTTGTTCCTGTGGTCACACTGAACAACGGCAACCGAGAGAGAGAGAGAGAGAGAGAAAAAGACTGGTGTTGCAGTTGGAGATGATCAACATTGTACAACAAATGCTTTTATTGCAAATGTGGCGATGACAACGAAAGAGGAGACAAGTGCGGAGGTGGTCTGTACGTCCACTGAACGAATTGAGGCAGAAAACGGGCGAATATACCACACTTGTTCGACCTCTGCGGGACATGGACAGAGAAATGCATTTTCGGTATTTTGGTACGTCGGCTAACAGATTTGACGATCTTCTTCGTTGTGTGCAACCATTCATACACCACCAGAGCACACACAACATGCTGATTGATGCTGCCCAGAGACTGGCCGTGACGCAGACCAATCACAGCACTTGCGGTCTGCGTCGTCTCGACGCATAGTTCCAATTTTTCGGACGTGTGTGTCATTGCGAGCCATTTGCAATGCAATGATTGCCGCAATGCTGCAGCATAAACTGGGCTTGACTAGAACATATATTAGCACTCATTTGTGCACCCATAGGCACGTTCATCTAAAAATGGTAGTCAGGCGCAGTGTCCGCGTATTACTATCATGTAGCAGAAAAAAGCGATTGTGCCATAAACCAGCAAAATCTGGTCTAAAGTTGAACGCAGATTTTTATTTTTGTTATACACATAACACAATATTCAGATATATGCCTCACTCACATAGGTGGGTTCAACATGTATGTACAATCCAAAATCAAAAAACGTTGGAACGGTATGGAAAATGCAAATAAAAAATGATGGCACTTCTGTCTGAAATGACAATTTGCTTGGTTTATTTAATATTATGCTCAAAACGCACCCATGACTAATTAACAGACTAAATACAACCTCTTTGTGGCCTGTGCCTTACTTTGCACTCACATTACATGCTGTATAAATAGCAATGTGTAGTTGGACACGCCCCAAATGCACTTGCACGAAGCTCTTTAGAACTCAAGATTGGGTCCTAAGTTCCTTGTCAACTATCTGTCAATCTTTGTGGACATCAAGGAGCAAAACATCATTGACTTCCTCAGCTGTCGACTCTACTTTTGATGCTGTTTCTCGCTGCATAGAGGACTTACCGTGGACGACGACTTTGATTAGCTTTTAGGACAGACATATGAAGAAATATGACCTGGAGTCTGAAGGTTCTGACAAGGACAAGGTCAATATATTGACCTGCTGGATAAAGATGTGGAGAAGCAGCTGATGGAGATGGTCCACCTTCACAGAGCAGTTCATCAGTGTCCTTTCCCAAACCCTATTCCCCCACAGTCTTTCACCCCTCCTCCTTCTCCATCTTTCTCTCACTGTCTCCTCACCATCAGATTTGTCCAATGAAATATCACTGGAATTGTTGGCTCTGACCCAAGTCCTCATCTTCTGCTTCCTTGCTGAGGTTTGTCTCCCCCAGGAGTCATCTTCACCTGGTCAATGCTTGTATTTGCATGGAGTTTTTCCTCATTGAGTGAAAAATTCCACAGACAGAAGGCAGGGTTTACTCTACCATAAGCTGGAAAAATAATAGTAATAATTGAGAGCTGCTGTCGGCAATTCTGCCATTTCTATTGCTGCAGGCAGCAGTGACGTGTAAAATTACTGCTGATAATGCATTTTCTTAAATGTGTTTCACAGTAAGAAAAATAAGTCCTATATAGGCTTTGAAGCCCATTGGAATCGGTGCTTATCTCCAGATTCTGAGTATCATTATTTACATTTACATTTATTCATTTGGCAGACACTTTTATCCAAAGTGACTTACAAGTGCAGAAAAAGAACAATCAAGCACAACCAAAGCAAAAAGCAAAAGACATGAGAGCAAGTACTAAGTACTGCATCTATTCAAAGAGTAGGATAAGTACAGAAGTAAGGTGGGCAGTGACATAAGAGAGTTAGGGATGTTAGAATGTTTGTGAGTTAGGAGAGGAGGTGGTCTCGGGAGAGATGGGTCTTCATGAGGTTCATGAAGACAGAGAGGGATGCCCCTACTCTGACTGATAGCAACTGGTAGCTCATTCCACCATCGTGGAGTTATGACTGAAAATAGTCTGGACTGAGTTTGCCTCGTGTGTAGGGACGGCAGTGCATGATGACATTCTTGTGAGGAATGTAGTGGCCGAGACAGAGTATAAGCCTGTATGACTGAGTACAAGTAGCTGGTTGAGGACCCAGTAGTCACTCTATAAGCAAGCATTTGTGACTTGAATTTATTTCAGGCTGCTATAGGTAGCCAGCAGAGGTCAATGAACAATGGGTTAACATGTGACCTTTTGGGTTGATTGAATACCAAAACCACTACCACGTTCTGGACCATCTGTAAGGGTTTCAGTGCACATGCCGGGAGTCCCATGAGAAGAGCATTGCAGTACCAAGAGCGTCATTGTGGTGCACTGTTGGCAAACCTAACAGGGCTTAAGCAATGATAACATTTTCCTGTAAACAGATTTTAATATAATCAAAATGATTTGTTGGAAAGTCATTCAGAAACATTGCTTCCCCAAAATGGATGACGAGTGACAAATGACAACAAAGTGGCTCAAATCAACAACTGATGGCCTCTTTTTACTTAACTGCTGGAGCATGACTCTGCTGACTCCTGCCAAGATAAATGGTTATATTATGTCAATGTAAAATGCCAAGTTTTGAACAATGCCATTTGATACTTTGCATAGACTTACCTCAGTAAAAGCAAGTGGAGTCAACAAATCCTTTTTTACAGTATAGAAGGTTTGTCCAGGTTGCTCCATAAATAGTTTATAGAATAAAACACATTACTCATCAATGACACAGGAGGAAAAGGTGACATGCTGCAACTGGGGACATATTCTCTTCAACAACACTGGCCATTTGGTACAATTGTAATTAATGGTCTAACTCTCAGTGGGACTGCTATTAGAGTACAGCCGCTCACATAATCTTACTTGGTCAAGGACAGCTGCTAAGAGGAGTCAATGTCATGGATGGCATTTGGGTTTACGACTCTTGCAGTAGGTCCCATGTTAAACATCTGACCAACAAAAGATGAACTAAAGTAAATATTAAAGACTGACATTACATTACATTACATTTTACCTCATATACAGAAGGCAGGCATTCAAAATCTTGAACACTGATGCCACTACTGACATGGAGGCCAAATTTGAAGGCTCGTTATTAGCAATGCCACCAGAGGCATACTCTCCTGTGATCGCCTTGGTCTCTATGTAGCGACATTTGTATGTTAGCAAGATATCTTAAGAACGCCTAATCACATGTTGATCAAACTTGCAGTTACATTGGGCCTATGGACGGGACGAAGTGATTTGATTTTTGGTCGGCTTGGTCAACGATCAAGGTCAGAGGTCAAGGTCAAATTTTCGGCTCCATGCTAATATAGGAAAATAGCTCACTTTATGGAAATGAGATCAGATAGTTTATTGTTAGTAAATTTGACTATTTAAAAGCCCATGTTGTGGCGCGAGAAAAGAAAGGCGAAAGTCGTCAGACTGTAAGTAAGCTTTATTTCTCTAAGCCACGTAAAAGAGTTAGACTATGGAGTAACAGAACCATATTTATATTAAGGGTGAGAACACGCCCCCAAACCCTCGCAGGGGCTGCTGGGTGAGAGAAACCTCTAATGTGTCCACCACACAACCCCCCCCCCGAACACCCAGAAGGGTCCATAACCCCCAGGGTCAGTACCTGAGCGGGGGTCTAATGAGCCTGCCAAAACGGCTGCGCCGACCACCGTCCGGAACAGGGGTTTGGGGCACGCAGGCAGCAGATGGATCAGGGGGCCTTAAGGGAGGGCGTCCACGTCGAGGAACCTGAGCGGGCAACACAGTCTCGTCAGCCAGGACAAACGCAGGTTTCAGCCGATCCACCGAGACCAACTCCTTGCGCCCACCCATATCCAACAAAAAACCTTTATCACCCCGCTCTAAGACGCGGAACGGGCCGTCGTAAGGCGGCTGGAGAGGCGAGCGATGAGCATCGCGGCGCAAAAAAACAAAACGAGCCGACTGGAGCGCAGAGGCACGAACGACCGGGGAACGCAGTGGTGCAAGGGGCTCGGGGCAGACGAGCCGCCCGGAGGAAGGGCCCGCTCGCTAAATACGGACCGGAGCGGCCGACTCTAACAGAAACTCCCCCGGAATCCGAACCGGCTGACCGAAAACCAACTCGGCAGAGGAAGCATCCAGGTCCGCCTTAGGAGCTGAACGCAAACCGAGCAAAACCCACGGCAAACGGTCCACCCAACTGTCGTCGGTG